>QZGG01000780.1:0-97294 GCA_006409495.1 Sedum album | reverse complement strand
CAAATTTCTAACTCAGATTCGCACTAGAGAAATCAAATGACGGAACAAACACAATTCGTAAAACATCCAAAGCTCAAAAAATATGTCACGGATGTTTACAATAGTTCTCATCAGCAATAAACTTCCATATAAATTCAACATATGCTGATATAAGTCATCCTCAATAGCTCTCGGCCACTCAGCTTCTGGAATTGCAAGCTTCTCACGCATCTCAACTGGTGCAGTGTGAATACTGAGCCCAATCACCACTATGCTGCTTCTTTCCATCCAACAAATCCAAACTACTATAAACTCAAAGCCTTCATTAGAATTATTACAAGCACTCTATGGTAATAACCTTCCTGGAAGACGCATTCAGTATCATCACCCCCCATTCAGTCTCGCATACATATATCAAGAAATGCAATGCCGAAACCTAGAGATATTAATACACTAATCAACAATATGTTCCTGTACGTTTCACACCCAATATCAACAAATGCCGAACATTCACAATCACAGAGCCCACATCATCATCCAAAACCCAAACTTTCAACAACAAACCAATCCAACATCAAACGAAACCAATTAACGAAACAAATACAACAAGATGATAAAGAAGAATAAAATCATATATCACAGCAGAAGTCTTAAGCAACTCGAGAGCAGAAACACTAGACGCTCTAGCCTCACTCCTCTCCTCCTCCTCAACCACCACTTCAACTGACGATTCACACCTCATCGTCGCCAATCCCATTCTCCGCTGCTGCCCAACTCTCACACAAAATCCTCATCTGCGACGCGCTCACTGACGATGACGACGTGGACTGATTTCGAGCTAACAGTGTGTCGATCTCCATCTGCCGTTTCGAGTGGGTGGATCCAGATCCAGATTCAGATCCAAATCCAAATCAAGCTTCGTCGGTCTGCCTCTTCACAACCCAAGTCAAACTCATGTCGGTCTGCCTCTTCACAACCCAAGCTTCGTCGGTCTGCCTCTTCGTCGGTCTCGTCGGGCTTCGTCTTCACCGCCAAAACCCTCTTTCGTCGGTCTTCGTCGCGCGTCGTCGGTCTTCCTCTTCCCGTCGGTCGTCGCGCCCCTCTCTCCACCCGCTGCTGTCTCAGTTGATCTCCCAATAGCCTCTCTCCTAAACCCTCTCTCCGAGCGTCTTACGAACTGACAGAAAGGAGCGTCAGTACAAAGACCAAAACACCCTCCGCACGTTAAGCCCAATTCACTCGTAACCAAATCCTAACCAAACTTAATTCAAACAGAGAGGACACGTGTCAGAATGAAATCAATTCGATTTACCAGATGTAAGGTCCAGATTTGGACTCATGGATCCACCAAATAGTGGTGGATCCACCAGAGGCGCCCTCTATATAGTGAAACCGGCAAACTGTTAAAACTTATATTAACTGCTTACATCAAGAACAACTGTATATGCTATTCACTGCCTTTCTAGGACCCTAAAGACAGTACATTCATAATATAGTGAATTTCTTGTCCATGTGCAGGTAAACCTGAAAAAGAATATTGGACTGCTCTCCGTAACAACCAAGATAAAGTCAGGGACAACAAGGGTGGCAGCAGGGGAAGGTATATGTTTGTTCTTCCTTTTTCTTCTGTTATTTTCCTCGTGTCTCATTTTGTTTAAATCTTAATAGTACATTTGGTTCTTTCAGAGGTGGAGGTAAGAATTTCAGTGATAATGGCAGTGGTCGTTCTAACAAGGTCCAGAAAGTCTGAAATGTGGGCCCGAATGAAGTCTGAGGCGAAATGTTGTTTTATTTATGGGCGTACGTTTTATCTTTTGTTAAGCAATTACTGGAGTTAACCTTTTATCTGTCATGTGCCTTCCATTTCTATTTTAAATTTGATTAGTATAATTAAGTTGGCATTAAGTTAATATTCTGAAGAAATTAACAATCAAACCAAGAATAAACTCTATAAACCAAGAATAATCACTAGACATGAGTTTACTGTTATTTTAGTCACACAGCATTACTAGTTTTGCATCCATCAGAAAAAGGGCCTATGACTTTGTGAAATTTATTTATCAATCGATAAGCCTGAGCACACTCAAGCCAACCAAAATACAGTTACTCTTGGACAACTGTGCTGCTACAAAAGCTTCTCCACATTTATCTCTCCCATACTGATAACAAGTCTGAATTGTGCATATACTTATTCATGTCAATGCAGCAGCTAGAATCACACTTCATTATCAACAAATGCCTGAGAAAAAGAGATCAAAAATATTAAGGAATGCCTAAAACACAAGTCTATTCTAAAGCCTACAAATCTTCAGCCTTGTCAGGAAAAGATGTAAATTTTCAGGTGCTTAGTAAAATAATGACTTGACAAAGACTTTCAAATATGTTGCAGGTTAAACTTGTAGCCAAACATGATAAAATGTATTGAATGCTAATACCAATATATGTTTGCAATACATGAGTTTTCACTACTTACTCTTAATAAATAGATAAGCAGTGGCGCCAATGAAGTTTTACCAAGTAAACGAGGGTACAACAAATGATGGAGATGCTCCATATTTAGTCACGATAGTTTTGACAGCAGACGAATCTGCAACTTCTCCAAAGTTGCCAAGCCCAAGCTCAGTTGCATGTATACCACCAGTAATAAATACCGAATCAATTCCAGCTTCACTAGCTCCTTTAATGTCATGGTGGAGAGAATCACCCACAGCAATAGAATCACAGGCATCCACCCCAGCTATGGCCATTGCTTCCTCATAGATGATCTGAGTTCATTTCAAACACCATCAACTGGTCAAATAAAACAGTACAAAATCGAACTCACAACAAATATAGGGAACAGAAAATCAACCGTAAGTATAATGGCACTAACTCATTACTGTTGATATACGAGAGTTTTACTACAAAATCACAGCATCCAATTCAGAATACACAACAATTTCTGTAAATGATTTTGTATACAGGCAGATATTGCATCCCCGTGAGCGAGTTTCACCACTATATACAATAAAAAAACATCAACAGCTCTAGATCAAAGAAGCAGGCACAACCTAAGTCTATGAAGCTACAACAAGACCATCTACTGTAAGGAAGTTCAGTTACCAGTGGCATGATAAAGCATTTTTATGGAAATGTCAAATTACATAATAAACTATAACTGCATACATGAACAATTGAACCCATGTGATAACTATTTAGCAATGTATGGAAACAGTTTGATGACCTATACTCAATTCCATGAGCATGAATGAATCGGACACATCAAGTCAAAAAAAGGAGGGCACGCTCCTCTATACGAGTCTTTCTTACCTTGTCCGGTTTTCCCATCCACTTGACCACACCCCCAAGCTTTTCATATTTGTCAGCAAGTGTGCCTACCAAGTTAAACAATTTATCTCTTAGCATTGTTATACGAAAAGAAGGCACTCAAGAGCATAAATTTGTCGCCTTGAAAAAATAGAAAGTCATTTGGGGGGTGGATTACAAGTAAACACTATTACATCGGATAGCTAAAACATCCAACCGAGTTGCACTAGTCTTTTGTTTGATGCAAAGATAAGCAATATTGATAATAAAAAACTTATAATTTTGGCATCTGCCTCTCAAAATCTAGAAACCAATGTCTCCGACTCATTTACCAAAGTACAAACTTATAGCTCTGAAAATTTCAAAATTTTGGATCCAGGTTTTCATGCTTTTTAAACTCTGAGACTAACTATTAATATATGTTAAGTTGAACTTTGAACTGTTACCTGGCATAATGCGCAAAGATCTAGCCTCTACAGTCACATAATCTGGGTTTGCTACAACCATAGGAATATTTTTGGCCACTCCATCTTCTAGTATTTTTTCGAGATCCTGAAGCTCCATTGGTCTTACTGAGCCAGACGATTGTCCAATAGCTTCAGTGCCATGAGCCAGAATAAATTCAGCTTTTTCCACACTGTCCACAACTTGTAAATCCAACCCCTACAAAATTATAAGGGACAAGAAAATGTGCCATGGTGCACTGCATTAAAGTGATAGTATACCATCAGCTTCAAAACACAGACTCAGGTTACATTTTGGCTGCAGAAAAAAACAACGGGACACCTTCCCCATTCATGCACTAATATGAGTAGGAAAGATAGAGTCAGCTTGTAGCTCTTTTTTCTCTTAGTTTTTCTGGAAAAATACATCAGTAATGAGAAGTCAGTACCTCAAGAGAAATAGCCCCACGGTCATTCCAAGTAATGTGAATGCAAGAACATCCAAGGGATGCGAACCAAACATCATCTCTCCTTTAAAAAAATGAACGATAGTAAAAGTAAGTGTATTGTTTGATAATTGGGTAATAATATCACCCTCGAGAAGCTGCCCAAGGATCATATGCAACTAACATACAGAAATAAAACAATGCCACCTGTTAACCAAACCATACGGCTGGGTGGCAGACTCATTCGTGATATAAAAGAAAAAGGGAGTAGGTCACACCTCAGCAGGTATTGATGTGTTAATTCTCCACTTGTAATTGCTCCTGCAAAGAGAGAAGGGTTAAATCCAAGGCTCTTCAGTTTCTCCAAGGTTGTGGTTGCACGTCTAGAAGAATTACTAATTACCACCATCTTAGCTCCATTGCTTGCTAGCTTTTCTACTGCAAGAATACAATCAAATTAAAGCAGCTAATAGCTGAAAAATGAAAACAGCTGAAAAATGAAATTAAAGGTGAGATTATCAACATGTTGAAATGGCACCAGGATACGGGTTTTTCCCATCATGAAGTACTCCAAACTGGTCCAGAAACCATGCCTATAAGAACAATAACAGGTTATTGATTTTCAAACAATCAAAAGGAGACAGTATTCACTCAAATTAAGGAAGACATACAAATGAAGAATACAAAAGGCGAGATTAGAATTGATTAATATAGAGTAGAACGAGACGGACCTTGTAACGACGAGATTCAGCGAGAGTTTGAAGTCCGGCGATGAACTGAAATTCCGCCGACGAGCATCTAATCATCGTTAATCTATCGATTGAAGATTGGTTGGTCGGGTTTGGGACCTTTGGGTCACCTCTCCTGGTAGTGTCGTTTTTTATTTATGTTTATGTATTATTTTTAGGAAAGTATATGAAAAATTAAAATTGAATGAAATTTAAAGAAAATATAATCATTAACTATTCCTAACGGTCAGTCATCCGATCTCTGATTTCAGAGGTCGGGGGTTCAAGGCCTCTCAGTGCATTTCCGTGTTGAGTCTGGGTCTGACAGCCCTTGAGAGCAAGCAGGGCCAGTTAGAATAACTTTAACTTGGTCTACATCCGACTCGGAAAAAACCCGAATTCGATCCGAATAATTTGAAATGATTAATTAAAGTTTTTGCATTGATTTTTTTAATATTCAAATTAAATATCCAACAAGCAAAAGAAAGTCATTAAGTCATTTCAAAAGCGATTAAAACAAAATTTCAAATCCACTTTAACGAGATTTCCAAATTTACATCAAGTAATAATTTATTTAGAATTTAAATTCTTAATATTATTATTCAACAACTACGATAACTAAGTTGGTATAAAATGAAATCAATAACAGTTAACGTCTTACATTCAAGTTCAAGTCATGGAAAGATCGCATTGTTCGAATAAAGTTTTTTGACAAGAGCTAAATATTATCGGATCATCAAAATTTGACAAGAGCATGTTCAAATTTGTTCGGGTTAGAATGGGTCATGCTCATCCCCAATTCATCATAATTAATAAATAGTTTAGTTTTTTGGCCAAAAAATAATAATAAAGTTTTTTTGTTGAAAATCACACGTCTAAATTTGAACAAAACCACTCTTCCAAATTTTATTCAGTGCAGTTACCCCGTCACTGTTCAATTACTATTAGGTTTAATTATTGATCACTCATTAATGCATTGTTATATGGATAAATAATCCTTAATTATCTCAAAAATTAATTAACCCTAAATAGATATAACCAGAACATAATTATAATAGTTAAAAAATTCTAATTAATTATTTAATCATAAATCCTAAACCTTAAAATTAAATTAAGTCTAAAATTATATTAATGCTAAAATAAATTAACTCTTAAACTGAATTAACCTGACATAAACTAACTAAAATTAATTATTCAATTAATTCTTATAATTCAATTAATCCTTTGAACTAAAATAAGCCTAAGATAAACTAAACCCATAGTTAAATAATTTTAATCATTTTTCAATTTGGGATATGATCGAGATGGAGATTAAGGTTTTGTAATACAAAAGAAAATAATTTCAATTATTGATCTGATTAATCTAACGGTTGAGATTAATTTAATTTTTAAAATAAATTGTGCAGCTGGATTTATAGAAACTCGGACGGTTGGAGATTGACGATTACCAATATCAATCCTAGAATTAATATTAATCAACGATTCAGATGATTAGCTTTCATCTCACGAAAAATGTATTGTCCTCTTTAACCTTATCATATTCAATTAATTCTTAAAATTATACAAATGTAATTAGTGCATACTAAAATCAATTATTCAAAATGAATGAACTAGAAGAAGGGGTGATTGCTTGATGGTCATGATCTTGGTCTATCAATTAAGAGCGCTCGAGGAAGAAGGGTTCAGTATTTTTGTAGACCGCTTCATGAACAATATCTAGAAATAAGAAATAAATTTATAACGATTTGATATAAAATCGTGTTATAAATAATTTGACAGTTGTATTTTCCAAAATAAGTTGCAATTGGATGTTAGTAGGAATGATTTAAATTTCTATACGGTAGCTAGAGATTATGTTGTGTAGGTCACTGCTCATTCCTAACATATAAGCAGACAAAATGATGAAGTTAGATGTTTCCTTAAATTTTTAGGTGAGATAATTTATAGCTGAGAAGCAAACATTACAAGTACTCCCTCTATCCCACTAAGTTTGTCCACTTTCCTTTTTTAGCATCCCCTAATGTTTGTCCACTTTCCTTTATTCTCCACCACACATTCTACTTTTTCACTCATTTACTTATTATTCATTTATTCTCAACCACACATTTTATACCTTCTTTCTATCTTAATATGCGTGCAAATGATGCTTTTGGACAAATTCACCGGGACAGAGGGAGTATAAATTAGAGATGATTGCACAAGACGTGTTACTCGAGGGACGCATATTCTTCACCTAACAATAATTTGGAGACATGACAATTGAACTAACTTGTGTTTTCCATCTATATCAGAATATGCTTCAGAAGCAATCAATCTTCTCAACAATCATTATCCTGTTTTTTACTTTTCGTCCCATACAAGTAGAAATTGTAGTCCACCAACTTTATTGTATTACTCTCGATGTAAACCAGCACTCCCAATAGTAATGGAGTACATTTTAAAAAATTATTTCAATGTCCCTCAAAAAGAGACCTCAGACTCAAGATAGAGATGTAATGAAAAGGGCTTGTCTTAGAGATAGGCAACTACTCCTTGTGCATCAGATTGTACCAACAGATTAACGAGACATGTAAATTGTACATATTTTGTATGTGACATGCACATAACAAATGTAATGACGTGCTGCAATCTCACCCATTAATGAACTCTAATCAACGAATGCAAACTAGAATTCACAATTCCCCCAAATAGATGAAACCACGTGAACCTCTGGTTAGACATACTCAATTGTTGTAACACTTTAAAATAAGTCAAAATGACATCGCTTTATTTCATATGATAAGAACCTTAATTAAATAAATACCAATCAATTATATTATAGCGTGAGAGAATGGTTATATCATAGGCTTGGTGCAATGTAAACGTCGCTCTTTTTCTCAACAAACGCACCTTCCAACTTTTTTGTAGATGATCCACTTCATCTTTATTTGAAACCCGCATGCATGGCTGCTATATATATGTCTATTGCTTTAGATCACTCGGCTTTCTCCCTATGTTTCCTATGTTTATTTTGTAATTTCTCAACACCAAATCTCAAAACCCTTGTCCTGTTTCTTTTCTATTTCTAGGTTTTGATTCGTCCACCATCTTTTAGCTAGCTAGGTACAACTCTTATTCATTTTTGCAATCCATTTACAGTAACCCTTTCATACGTTCTTACTTGTTGAAATGGGTTCGAGATCATTGCCAATATTAGTTGTTACCATATTGGTTTTGTTTGTCCTCCCAACGACATTTTCAACCTCAAGGCTGGATTCGAAAGCGAATTACAAGAAAAGGATGGCAAAAGGGTTTAAGATAGAGCTCAAACATGTTGATGCAGGTAAAAACATGACAAGAATTGAAAAGCTACAACATGCAATGAGTAGAGGTAGGCATAGGTTACAGAAGTTGAATTCAATGGCAATCATGACCGGCCAAGTAGAAACTCCTGTCCATGTAGGAAATGGTGAGTTTTTGATGAGCCTGTCCATTGGCACACCACCTCAGAGTTATGAAGCAATTATGGACACAGGCAGTGACTTGATTTGGACACAATGTAAGCCTTGCAAGCAATGTTATGATCAGCCAACGCCTATTTTCGACCCTACGCAATCTTCCTCATTTTCCAAGTTACCTTGTTCAAGTAATCTTTGCAAGGGTTTAAGCACATCTACTTGTAGTGGTGATTGTGAGTATGCTTATTCTTATGGAGATTACTCATCTACACAAGGTATTTTGGCTACTGAGACATTCAGTTTTGGAGATGAAAAGGTTCCTAAAGTTGGATTTGGGTGTGGGGAGGATAATGAAGGAAGTGGTTTCAGTCAGGGTTCAGGACTAGTTGGCCTTGGAAGAGGTCCATTGTCACTAGTTTCTCAATTGGGTGAGCCAAAGTTCTCATACTGCTTAGTCTCAATTGATAGCTCAAAAGGGTCTAGCAGCCTTCTCATGGGGTCCTTAGCCAAGGTGAATGGCTCTAAAGATGGATCAGTCGTTGTGAGCACTCCATTGATCAAGAACCCATCTCAACCATCATTCTACTACCTTGGCCTCCAAGGTATCACAGTCGGCACCACTCGTCTACCCATCAAGGAATCCACCTTTGACCTCCAAGACGACGGTACCGGTGGCATGATCATCGACTCTGGTACAACAATCACTTACTTGGAACAAAGTGCATTTGACGCGCTCAAAAGCGAATTCATATCACAAACCCAACTTTCAGTAGATGATTCTGGCTCAACTGGACTTGACCTATGCTTCAAACTTCCATCAGGAGCAGATCAAGTTGAAGTTCCAAAACTCAAGTTCCACTTTCAAGGAGGTGATCTTGATCTACCAGGTGAAAACTACATGATTGGAGACTCAGGTTTGGGTGTGGTGTGTTTGGCTATGGGAAGCTCAAGTGGGATGTCCATATTTGGCAATGTTCAGCAACAAAACATTTTGGTACTGCATGATCTTGAAAAGGAAACAGTGACCTTCACTCCAACTCAGTGTGATAAAATCTGACCGTAGGGTTTGGACTTGGTCACTCCTGATTTCACCTTCTTAATTACTCAGGTGTATTTCATTTTATTATAAAGTGACTGCTAAACATATATCATTCACTGTTTTATGAAATCCCACTCAATTAAATTCATCTATATTACAACATAATTATGTACAAACTCAAAACCTATGGATCGAAAAATACAATCTATCGTCAAAAACGGCTTACGAGACATATTTTTGTGGAAGTCGCACTTATCTGACTAACATATTTGGTGAGTCACTAAAATAATCTTATGCGTCTATTGTGTAGCGACTACATTATGTTAGTCGCATTCCGTATCTTATGCGACTAGATGTAATGTGACTTACCAAAATTTGTCTTTAAAGATCATTATGCGATTAAATATAAAGTGACTTACCAAAATTTGTCCCGTAAGTCATTTTAAAATTCCACTTATTTTTTGGACAACAAACATGATAATGAATGAATTGTGCTATGCATGAATTAAATATAGGCACATACATGCATGAATTCCACAGTCGCATTCCATATCCTTGTGAAAATGTATAAATATCATGTTTTGGAATTTTCACATAGGTGTACATTGTATCATGGTGTGTTTGAATAAATTTGCTATGCATGAATTAAATTAATAACTTATGTACAATTTAGTTCGGACACAAAGAGTTTTCACCAACCATTTACATGTTACTAGTGATTTTGCACAGTACCTGTGCCATTAAAATCTTTGATTTATGAATTCAAGTAATTATAAGTATTAATAGGGGCAATATAGGAAAGTGAAATGCTGTTACAAAAGTAACCGCTAATACCACCCCTTGCATTTTAAATATAGAATAGATAAGACTCAGATTAATACATATACATCTCCTAATTGTTAATTGTCGATTGAATAAGAAACCTATGAATGAGCTCTATCATGACGCGACAGCAGCCACTACGGAATCGCCAGCACGAAACTCAAAGATAAATTTTTCTGGAGTCCACCAAGTTGACGAGAGTCCACCCGTAAATAAAAGGAATCCTCCCTTATCGTTGAGCTAATTCAATTTGTTTTATTCATCAAAAGATTTTTATTACATGAAAAGAAGATTACATTCCATAGGAAATGAAAATGCAAAACTAAAAGTAAATGATGGATGTGTAACAAAGCTTCAAATGAAAATACATGACAAAAATCCCCTGCATCAGACACATTTAAAGTTGTTCACCAACCATTTACATTTTATATGACTCACATTAATATATATAGATTCATAATCGTTAATTATTGATTGAATAAGAAACCTATAGCTCTATCAAAAACCCCATTTAGCAATGTGTTCTCTTCGTTTAAATTATAAAAACTACTAACTTTTTGCGACTAACATTGAGTAAGTTAGTCACACTAGATATGAAAATTTTAGGCTCGTTTTACAGAATTCCACGAATATATACTATATAATATTATTTATAAATAATGATTAAATAATTGAAATTATTGTAAAATAATCTGAAATAATTAAAAAAATTATTTATTTATTTATATTTCGGTAAATTTTCAGTAAAACAGTAAATCGAGAACCGTGAACGGAATCGGTAAAACGGAAAACGCTAAATTAATAAAATCGTTTGCTCTCCCCTAATTTACCCAATTTGAACACATGACCATTTTAAGAACAAATGATAGTCAGAACAACTACAAATTACACATCAAACAATTCAATAAATGTGATTAATGATATTATTAATATGATAATCACTATTATCAATTAGTATAAAGGGCACACTTGTCAATTCATTATTCATTTAAATCATTAATGATTTATTGAAGGTGTAGTACAATTTTTTTAAACTGCATACAAAGTTTGCATATACAAGGTTTATAAATAAAAAAAATTGATGCATTTTTAAAATTTTAGTGATTCAATTTTGATACAATGTTTTAAAAACTTGATGCACTTTAAATATTTAGTTATGCACTTTTTATATTCAATAATAGAAATAAATTATATAAACTAAACATTATAATGCACTTTAAAATAATCTATTGATGAGCGATATTGATTTAAAATGATAAGTGTGCCCTTTCATTATTAATAATGATTAATATTTAGTTCATGAGGAAATACATTTAAACAATTTAAATGTTGGATCTTATGACTCACATTGGTTGCAGTAGTATGTATCTTTCTATATACTCTCTCCGTCTCATAATGTTTGTCCACTTTCTATTTTGGGTGTCCTCTTAAGTTTGTCCACTTTCCTTCATTCTCCACCACACATTCTACTTTTTTACTCATTTACTTATTAATCATCTATTCTCAACCACACATTTTATACCCTCTTTCTATCTTAATTACCGTGCATTTGGTGCTTTTGGACAAACAAAATGGGATGGAGGGAGTATAAAGCCTAAGGGTGTGAATGACGGTTTCTTTTTGAAGCCACAATTCACATCCCTATTTTACCCCTACTTAAATTAATAATTACAAATTTAATATAATTATATAATTATACTACAATTCATATTATTATTCCATATTTTTAAACATATTTTAAATTGATTATGTGCACATTAATGTGCACCAAAACTACTAGTACACATTAATTGCTCAGAACAACACAAAAACACACTTTGTGCACAACACACAATCACACTCTCCTCTTGAAACTCGCATGCGGCTCCTTCCTTAACTCTTCCAAGTTTGATGAATTTGAAGCTTATTTTACTCATATAATCACATAGGAATTGCATACGGGATATAACATGATCGATCTACACTTCACAGAATTTTAAATTTCTAGAATGTGATCCGTTTTATAAGAAATTTGCACGTTTATATTGCGTTAGATATATGTTTTTCTTGAATTTATGTTGCATATTTTGATTGGGTTATTTCGTGTTGTAAAGATTTGTTTAGGTTTGAAGATGTAATTATTTTTGTTTTTGTAGGAAATAGAATAATCAACTCATGGATAGGTATTGGATAGATTTGTCAAGAGTGGATCGATGGTATTTTGACAGGATTGAAGGTTTCATACATTTTGTAAGAGATAATTGTACTACACAATTACATCCTTGTCCATGCAGGCTTTGTAAGGGTAGCGGAGAGTGGATTGATTTCAGCGAAATGCGGTGGCATTTGGTTCCATATGGGATGATGCAAAGTTATACATTTTGGACACTGCATGGTGATGACTGAGGAACTTGAACCATTAGAAGTGAGGTATGAAGCAAATGACCTGCAAGTTGTCGGTGGAGATAATTATTCGACTATAGAGTTATTGAATGATGTGTTTCCTCTACGTGATACTTTCACAAATGACATGATGGAAGATACTTTTGATCTTGTTCATAATAAGGTTGCTTATGAGAAGTATTGCAATCTTTTATAGGAAGCTCAAAGGCCAATTTTTTGGGAAGTGATAAAACAATGTTGAAGTGTATTTTGGAGGGACTACAAGTGAAAGTTCAAAGTCATTGGTCAGATAAGACCTTTGATAAACATTTGGATATTTGTAGAAGATTGTTGACTGAAGAGAACAACTATCCGAGATCCTATCGAGATGTTAAGAAAGTTTTAAAGAAGTTAGGATTGCGTTATGAGATATTTCATGCATGTGAAAACGGTTGTGTATTATACATCACTTTAATAAATAATTTCCAAAATTTGCAAATGAAATTCGAAATGTGCATCTTGGATTAGCAACTAATGGGTTCAACCCCTTTGGAATAAACTCCACCTGTCACCGTCGATGTGTATGAAAAAGAATTTAACATACTCGCAATGTTAGTTTCAAGTCCTAAATCCCCTGTAAAGTGTTTGAACGTGTTCATGAGACCTCTTATTGATGAATTGCAATTACTACGAAGTAGTGGGGTATCTACATATGATCGATATTCGGGTACTTGTTTTAGTATGAGAGCCACAATATTGTAGATTATTAGTGACTTCCCCGGTCTCGGAATGTCGTAGTAGCATGAATTGACCGAGCAACAAGGGGTCGATATTGATCAGCTAGGGAAGCAACCTGAAGATGAACAATTAAAGCTTATAGAGGCGGGAAGAGGGAGGCAGCACAGAGGAACAACTGTGATGGGTGATTGTTTCCACATGCCACCACTGTATAGAGGTGGTATTACTGCTACATTCCGTACATATCAGACCTTACAGTAAGAGCTTGAAGAGAACAAATGGCAGCTTACTGAAACCAAGGAAGCTCTCGAGAAAACAAAAGAGGAACAAGCTCTAGAGCGTGAAGATTTTGAAGCTTTTAAAAGGGAGATGATGAAAAAATGGGGTGGTGGTTGAAGTCACGGTTTGAACCCGCGTGTTTTCTAAAACATATCAAAATTATTTTTGACTAGACTCGCCAAACTATTTTTTCCTAGTCGGATGATATCATACGAGAATCGCAAATTCGAAACCTCAAAATCTTACAAACTTGGCATTTTTAAAATAAGAAAATTGATCTTGACTCTTTTACCCTCTGTTTGGATGCGGAAAAAAGTAATGAAAATTAGATTAAGGGAAAATGTAAAAGAAAGTAATTCTCCCATGAAAAATTGAGAAAAAAAAAGTTTACATCGTTTCCTTTATTATTTTTCATTTTTCTTAATATAATCAAATACACCCAAATATTTTCTTTTAAAATGTCCATCAAGTTTTAATTTTCCATGCAACCAAACGGAGCCTTAAAATACCTAAATCCATTTTGATATTCTGGATAATTTTCCATTTCCGCATTACAAAAAGCGAGAATTAGTGAAGCAAATTTTGTTAAGAACTTAAACGGAAGCAACTTCAAAAAAGTGGATTGGTCAAATAAGATGTTTTGTTTCAGTCTTTGTTATCTTGTGTCATTGTAAAATTCTTGTTCCACAAAAAGATTGAAAATGAAGTTTCCAAGCAGCATCAAGGCAACTAGAAATATTCTTGCTTGATATACATCAAACAAGAAAAGAAGCAGAATACTAATCTCATACTTGTCTTCCAAGAAACCCCATTTTACAATCTTCAAAGCCAAGGAACCCCAAATTTGTGTCTTATTTCCAACAGTAAAAACTCGGCATTTTTATCAGCAGAAGAACGCGCGAAGGTCAAGAAATAATCAAGTATGAAGAGTAGTAGTCATGTACTGTGGCTGATGCTGTTATCAGCTTCTTTCTGTTACATGTTTGCAGATGCAACTAATATTCATGTGAAGCAGCGGACGAAGCCTCCTCCCGCTGCGACTGTTTCTCTGATAACAAGTCGAGTTGGATCATCTGTCTTTTTTCCTCTATATGGAAATGTTTATCCCAAAGGGTTTGTTTCTATTTTGAGTAGAGAAGTTGATTACTGTATTTAGGATTAGAAGACCATTTGCTTATTTCTTTTTGGATATTCTTGATTGGCAGATTTTACTATGTACCTGTAAACATAGGCCAACCGCCGAAACCATACTTTCTTGATTTGGACACCGGGAGCGACCTCACTTGGGTTCAATGTGATGCCCCTTGCATCAGCTGCACTAGAGTAATTCACTCATTCCATCAGTTTTGCTGCTATTTATATCAAGATGCCTACTGATTCTATGGATGTAGTAAAAATATTCAAAATATGCGCGATTTTTATACTTGAGTTTTTTTTTTCTTTTGATAGGCATATCACCCTCCATACAGACCAAATGATAATCTGGTTAAATGCAAAGATCCGTTATGTGCCGCACTGCATTCACCTGGTCCGCATAAATGTGAAGATCCCGACCAGTGTGACTACGAGGTTGACTATGCTGATGGTGGTTCCTCTCTTGGTGTCCTAGTAAAGGAAGCAGTGCATCTTAATCTCACCGAAGGAAACCGTATAAGTTCTCATGTTTCCATTGGGTTCGTCACATTGCACCTCTCGTGTATACTGTGGTCTAATGTAACGTAAATTGATCGTAAGGTTCTATGGTATGCAGATGTGGGTATGATCAGATGCCAGGATTGTCCGATCATCACTTGGACGGGGTTCTTGGACTCGGAAGGGGTAAAATTAGCATCTTGTCGCAGCTTCAGAACCAAGGATTAGTGAAAAATGTAGTTGGCCATTGCCTAAGCAGTCGCGGAGGTGGATATCTCTTCTTCGGGGACAGTTTATACGATCCTGTACATGTTACATGGACACCGATGTCAAGTATATACCCGTAAGCTTTTCTCATCTTCAAGATTTCGATATTTCTGTATTTTTTACCTACCAGTTTTTCTCATTTATAATCTTTTTGTTGAACTTGTCAGAAACTACTATTCCCCTGGATATGCAGACTTGTTACTCAGTGACAGAACTCCTGCATCAAAGGATCAGCTTGTAATCTTCGACAGCGGAAGTTCGTATTCCTATCTGAAAGCACAACCTTATCAAGCTTTGGTTACTTGGGTAAGCTTAGGATCGGTTTAACCATCATTTTGGTTACTTACAAAGTTGCAAAATTGACACTATATTTTCACTTTCAGTTGAAAAAAGAGTTAAGTGGAAGATCATTGAGAGAATCTCCAGAAGACCAAAATCTTCCGCTCTGCTGGAAAGGCAAAAGGCCTTTTAAATCTCTGCTCGACGTAAAGAAATACTTCAAGAGTTTTGCACTGAGCTTTGTTGATGGATTGAGAACTAAGACCAAGTTTGTATTCACTCCGGAATCTTACCTCGTAATCTCAGTAAGTGATTTTGTATAGATATAAATGTTTCAAACATCAGAGTTCTTGTAAATGTGAACTGATACCCGGAAATGTCGATATCTAAATGAATGTAACAGTTAAAAGGCAGTGTTTGCTTGGGAATTCTTAACGGGACAGAAGTAGGAGTGGACAACATCATCGGAGGTAAAAACATATCAACAACAAAAATTTATGATGTTTAGATGTCTCCTGTACTTGATACATTTGTCTATGTTTGTGTCTATAGACATTTCGATGCAGGACAAAATGGTCATCTACGACAACATTAAACAGGTTATTGGATGGATGCCTGCAAACTGTGATAGAGTCCCCAAGCCAAGGTCCGTCAGAATGTGAATGCATAATGACATTCATTTATATATACATAGACTGCAAGACATTGTCCATAGAGAATACAAACAAATCAATGAGAAGACATATCGACACCTGATCCATTCTTAGAGATACCTATTACAAAAATACTAAGAATTCATGCTAGAGCAGCCTCGTTAATTTTTAATATTAGAAAAAACTTCTACGCTACACTTTCAAGAGAAATGTATCAAATCCTTTTGAGTGATGGTGCGTCGAGTCTTATTTGTCAAATCATTTTGACCGTTCGGATGTTTGAAAAATAACTCCATCAATACACATATATCTACTAACATGACAAGGATATGGTGATGATGCAAAAGGCATGTAGATATCCACGTTTCACGAATCTTGTAATGATCAAGTTTAGACTATAACAGGAGAGCTCGCGTGATCAAAGAAAACACACCTCTTCATTTCAAACATTCAAACATTTCCTAGCCTCCATCTTCTTTCTAGCATTTGCATTTTCTAGCATTTGCATTGTTGATTTCTTAAGTTAAAAATCTAAATTCTCCCAAGTTTTTTACTTTAAGCTCCATACAAAGCTTCTTGCCTTAAACTTTCTTCCTAAGCATGAAAGATTTTCTCTAAACCTTGTTCTTTTAGTCAAAATCTCCCCCCAAATCAACAACTATATTAAACAAAACCACACAACCATAACTATGCTAAAATTAACAAAAAAATTACACAATCCCAATACAACTAACATCAAACACAGAATCTCAATATTATTAACGTCTACGAGATGAGTAATATATCAACACAGTTGAGGCAGATATGAAGTACGCTAATTTTCATAATAGAAGTGGAGAGAAAGAAGAGAGAAGAAGAGAGAAGAAGGATTTCAGTTCTGCAACATAGAAAGGTGCGGTTTGAAACCGCTCGTACATTTATCCAACAAGAGCCCGCAGTTTCAAACAACGAGATCCTTTTAAAAAATTAAACATAACATTTTCATTCGGATGTGGCTTGTCAAATGGGATGAAAACGCTATGTCATTTTTCAAAAAGGGAACCTGCGGTTACAAATATCGAGTACTTACAAAGTTGTCATTTTTTAAAATCAAAACTCAAACTTGACATATTCTAAACAACTAAACGCAAATACATTCCTAATGTTTAAAAAAATCATTTTCTTAATAACTCTATATCATAAACACATTGGCATAGTGGATAAAAATGCTAACATAACGGTAACTAATGACTATAAAATGATTATATTTTCTTTTATAAATACGTAGTTATTTAGCATTCAAAATCATAAATCTTCCATTCTTCCTTATTCTCATACTAGATTTTGATTAAAAAACTGGCACGCTTTGTATTGGCCTTACGACCATATTCATTGTTGTATCTTGTATCACTGTTGTCACTAAAAGTCCCACGTCGGATGAATATCTATATTATTGTAAAATGATAGGAAGCATGTGTGCATGTTTCATCGTTATTATTTTGTGTACATCTTTTTTATAATTTAATCTAATAAATCATCTTGTTTCTTTTCATTAGTTATCACCTTGAGCAATCTTGTGAAACCCATATATCCTCCCCTTCTTATTTCTAGAAGTAACTGTGTACCATGAGCGATTGTTATTAAAAACCATTTGCGAATCAAAATGCCTCATTGAGACCGTAATTGAAAAGAGCACTTCATCAGAAAGTGACAAAGCAACGACTTTAGTCTTCCTTAGTAGGTATAATGAGCATCTCAATGTGAAAGATCCAAGTGAATTATGGAAAAACTTAAATGATCGGTACGATCACCAAAAGGATGACATATTTCTAACGTATAACAAGTTCAAGACTTTAAAAGGTCAGTGATTATAATTCCATAATGTTCAACATTGTATCATACTTAATTTTAATCCAACGAATGAGATTTAAAGTAAAATAACCATTAAATTCAACATTTTCTGATTTTTTAAAAAATTCAACAGTCTAATTAAATTAAAATTCATTTTAATCTCGATTGTTGATTCAAAATCAACCAACGAGATTTTTCTCTAACAATTGGAGAAATATACTAAGGTTCCCAAGATCTTTAACTCTAAATAGTTAATTGATAGTTGGATTTATAACATAATAAGGTGGATGGATTTGAATTTTTATTTGATTGGATCATTATAAATTAATGGTTAAAGTTATGCTTTTGGTAATGTTTAGAGGGATGATAAGTTTGTGTGTTTTGATAATTCAAGTGTTGAAATTAATATTGAGTTTTTATAAATGAGTGATTGTATTTGCAAAAAAATCGTATGGTTGAATTAAACCTAATATAGAGATCACACCTCACTACCTTACAAGTATTTATAAATCTTTTTTGAACTTTTCCTCGGACTTTTCATCCAATCTTTTACTAGTTTTAATATTAGATTATTCGACTTTTCATATTTTTCATTTAAGTCGGTTTCGTCAGTTGTAATTGTTAACATTAGGTTATAAGAATGTTTATATCTAATAATCAAAATTTAATATTTTTCCTAAAATTAAAATTTACTAATACGCATAAATATAAAGAGATTGTATCATGTGAATCCATTTATTTTGATGGACTCGTGAACGCACTTTGTATCCTTTGATTGCATTTTTCAATGTAGATTGTGTCAACACATTAATGAGACATGTGAGTTGCACATGTCTTTGCACGTGACAGGCACATGACAAGTGCAATGACGTGCTGTAATTTGGTACAATCGACGGGTGAAAAGTGAGATTCACAGGTCTACAATAGAAACCACATGATGCATTCTCTAAAATAAATTTCAAAAACTAATTCACATAATAAGTTTAAAAGCAGAAAATAACCATACCTATCGAACTTGAAGTTGAATATACCAAACATTTCCCTGATTCATTTAGTGGAACTATCACTCATTTCACAATGATGGCTTAATTTGGATCGTAATCCGTTTATTATGTAATTTATTTTATAAAATACTGTAAAGTGTTAATACTCATTTTTTACAAAGAACTTTTTCTTTTTTGAAGGTGTTATTTTTACATAAAGAAAAAGAAGGAAGAAATTCTAGGAAGACATCTAATTTTATGTAAGATGGTGAGACATAATTTCCATCGTTGATTACTAATAATCTAACGGATGTGAGTTAATCAAAAAAATAACCGTTAAATCCAACCACCCGTGTTTTTTGCAAATACAACCGCCTATTTAATTAAAAACCAACTTAAATCTCAACCGTTAGATTAATCAAATCAACGGCTGAGATTATGTCCTTCCGTCTTACAATAATTATTTGTCCTCTTTGATCCTAACTCAGAAAAAGAATATCAATTATCTTGGAAATTGAAATTGAGAAAAGATTACTTGAGACAAATAAGTTTTGTGAGACGGTAAGACATGATCTAAATCGTTGATTTTGACGGTTGAAATTAATTTATTTTTTAATTAAATTAAGGAACAATTTTACGCGAAACATGTGGCGGTTGAAATACTATTTTTAAATCTCATTTGTTAGATTGAAAAATAAACAAATAAAATTACGTCCTAATGTCTCATA
Organism: Sedum album; assembly: GCA_006409495.1. Taxonomy (NCBI): domain Eukaryota; kingdom Viridiplantae; phylum Streptophyta; class Magnoliopsida; order Saxifragales; family Crassulaceae; genus Sedum; species Sedum album. The sequence continues at coordinate 77,344 of QZGG01000780.1, read as the reverse complement.
ATTATTTAAATGCCTCACTTGAACTCTATCTGAGATTGAATAGCGAAACCGTTTAATTATGTGAATGATTGAAATTGAGATCATATGTTAACAAAACTTTTGCAACGGTAACTATGTTTATTGATGATTATAATAATAATACTTTCTTCATCCCTCGAAATTTGTTCATCTTATTATTTGTGATGTCTATAATATGATGAACAAAACTTGGAATTAAGATTCAGTGTAGCGAAAGCTATTTAATGCAAGGTAAAACTGCATAATTTTAGTAAAGGTTCACTCAAAATTACGTAGATTTATAGTAAAATATGTCAAAACGACATCATTTTTATACTCACAATAAATAACAACGCATTAACGTATCCGAGTCCCAAACCCGAGGGATTTTGTTAGTTTAATATTATCTTTAATATGTGTAACCTCGGTCCAGGTGATGATCCGGTAATATTTTACTAGTAGCACAGAAAGCTGGCAACAACATGTTGCCATTTCCCAATAAATCTGGCCTTGCCAATTTTTATACAATAAATATGAGCTTTAATATGCACAGTGTATATCGAACATAATTTAATTTTGTGCCTTCTTTAAACAACAAAAGAACAAAAAATGGTTAAAGGTAAATTTATCAAAGACAAAAGTCGGAAGAAGGGTTTGTTCATGTGGATCCATCATTTTTGATGAACTCGTGAACTCTACTTTACATTTGTTACTTACATTTCATCACTGTTCACAGTCTTATTAATATGTTGGTATAATTTCGTCCAATTAGTAAAATGCAATCAACGGAAGTAATGCGGGGTTTCTGAATCTATGAAAAATAATGAATTGACATGAATAAATGTCTAGGTAAGGGGTTGAGCTTGGAGCTATGCAGGTTAAAAAATGTTCAGGACACAGCCGACATTTTTCATAAAACTTACACACCTAATCTAAACAGTAAAGTTTGAAGCCCCTATCTAGCTAAGACCATCTTCCCATTCATACCTAAAAGTATTAGATATTGTCTTCCATCAATCAACCACCTTCAATAATGGAAGAATTTGATACCACCACAACAACAACAAACCATACCCAACACCCTAAACCTATAGAGACATCCTCATCCTCATCAAACATCCTCCAAGGCCTAAACACAGTCATCCAACTCCACTTTGAGAAGACATTAGAGAAGAAAAGAGCAGTAGATTCCCAAAAGAAGTATCTATGGAAGCTCTTCAACCTCTTCTTCATCTTCCTATCTTTAGTCCTCTTCACCTTGTCAAACCACTCCACAAAGCTCAAATGCAGTCACTGCTGGATACCCATCACATTCCTATCACTCTCCCATCTCATCTTCTATGTCTCAGTAGCTCATACACTCAGATGCATCAATGGGTTCAAGTACCAGCGGAGATGTCACAAGCTTACACTTTGTCTAGCTACTGACAAGCTCAGACAGCTTAAGGCTAGAATTATGATGACACAAGCACAAGGATTTGAAGTTGATGAAGATATGGGGGAGTTTGAGATCCAATACCAAGAGCCTGATGAGACATACTTTGTCAAGTTTAAGAGGAATTGGGCTATGCATTTTGCTTTTATTATTCTCATCTATGCTTTCATGGTATCTTCTTCAGTTGTGCTTCTTTGTTCCTAGTCTTGATTTGAGTTGATGCCATTTGCTTGATTTCTTCCAATTACAATTCTAAATTTTCTTTTCATTGTGCATAAATGTTACTAGTAATTTTGGGTCTGTTTGATGTTCTGTGTTTGAGGTGATCTGTCTTAATGCACATTTGTGTTTCATCTGGTGATGAGATGAGACAAACAATTTAAGGCGTAGAACAGCAACTTTGCTGAAGGAAATAACTCAAGCAGCTTCAGGGCCCATTCATTATCTGTTCTTCTGTAACCAGTTTGAATTAACAATGCCATGTTCTTTTACAACTGTATCCATTGCTGGTGGTGACATGGATGTCTCTAAATTTTAAGGTTAGTCTTGCAGAAACCTGATTTATGGCCAACCGGAATTTCGCCAAAGGCAGTCATCCTTATCTGTGTTTTCCGCCAAAGTGAAACAAGATCAACAGATCTGAAAAGTTATACTCCCTCCTTCCCATTTTGTTTGTCCAAAATCACAAAATATACGGTAATTAAGGTAGAAAGAGGGTATGAAATGTGTGGTTGAGAATATATGATTAATAAATAAATGAGTAAAAAAATTGGATGTGTGGTGGAGAATGAAGGAAAGTGGACAAACTTAAGGGGACACCTAAAATGGAAAGTGGACAAACATTATGGGACAGAGGGAGTAGATTTTTATTCGGGTGAAATTCACTGTGTATGATAAAACAGAAGGACAAAATCATAATTGGTGAAAATGACCATCCAACTGTTAAAATAAAAATTGATTATAAATAAATAGAGAATGTATCATGTGGATCATCTCAATTCGGTGGACTTGTGGATCCCCTCTTGCACCCGTCGATTGCATTTTTTGAACACACTAGATTGTGTCAGCGCATTAATGAAGCTTGTGACTTGCACGTGTGCATTTGTCATGTGCACACGTGATGTGCACATGACAAGTGCACATACGTAGCGCAATCTGGTGCATCCAAAAAATGCAATCAACGGATGCAAGAGGGGATCCACGAGTCCACCAAATTGGATGGATCTACAGGTTACAACCTCTATATAAATATAGTGGTTGGATTAGCAAAATTTGAGGGGCGTTTGGTATTGAAAGATTTTATATATTACATTAAATTCGTTCAATTATTAAAAATTAATGGAATAAATCAAATCTGACCATCCAACTATTTGACGATCATATTTGCATAACCTACCCTGCAACTTTACATAATTGCATTACCTATCCAGAACTAGATGAACAGTAAAAAATACAACTAAACTAATAAGGATAATTGCTCCAAACCACCAGTAAAATACACATTTTCTCCCAAACCACCCATAAAATATTTTCTTCCCAAAAACCACCCTGCCGTTACACATTCCTTCCAACTAACCACTAAACATTAACGTCATCCACTTTTCCGTCTAATGTGTGTGGCCGTGTAAATCACACGCTTTTTAATCCGACCAAACCCTAAATAAGAACTATAGGTCGACGGGAAGCTGCGAACGGAGGCTCTAATTCGGTAAGACAATCTGACCAAACATTAACGTTCCTGGCTGGAGTGTGTAGAATTAGATCGAAACCTACGTGGCTGTCGGCAATGACGATTACTTAGTACGAGGACGGATCTGGGATTTAGGATGAAGAGGCTGTCGACAATCGAAGGGCTTTAGTTTAAGTGGCTGTCAGCAATCGAAGGGGTTTGGATGAAGCGACTGTCGTCAATCGGAGGGGTTTGGATGAAGTGGTTGTCGGAACTCGAAGGGGTTTGGATGAAGTGGCTGTCGGCAATGATTTAGGGATTAGAAATTTCATAGCGTGTATGATTTTCTTTTCTTTATTTATTTTATTATTCAACGTTTGATATACACGCGATAACGTTTAGTGGTTAATTAGGAGTGTGTAACGAAAGGATGGTTTTTGGGAAGAAATTATTTTATGGGTGGTTTGGGGAAAAGATGTATTTTACGGATGGTTTGGAGCAATTAACCCATTAAATAATAACTAGCAACTTGTTCAAGCAGTTTGAGAGTTCATTGAGAGAACCTAAGGAAAGTAATCTATCTCAGGTAAAGTGCATAATCAGGTATGTAGCTGGAACAGTGGACATAGGGCTATGGTATACCAAGGATTCTAGTGCACACTTAGTAGGATATTGTGATGCAGATTAGGCTGGCAACGCAGAGGATAGAAAAAGCACCTCGGGAGGTTTTTTTTTCTAGGAAATAACTTGGTCTCATGGTTCAATAAAAAGCAAAATTGTGTATCTCTATCTATTGCTGCAGCAGAATACATTGAAGCTAGTAGTGGCTGTCAACAGATGATGTGAATGAAGAGAATGTTGGAAGAATACGGGATTGTTCAGGGATCGATGATTTTATATTGTGACAATATGAGTGCAATTAACATCTCCAAAAATCCAGTAGAGCACTCAAGAACTAAACATATTGATATCAAACACCACTTCATTTGAGAATTGGTTGAGCAAAGGATAATTGAATTGAGACACATTGTCACCGGAAAGAATTGGCAGATATTCTAACAAAACCTCAAGGATATGCACAGTTTGAAGCTATAAGACTGGACATGGATCTATGTCGAATTCCAAACTGAAGCTGAAGAAGCTCACAAGAGCTACACGCGTGACTGCCAAACATTAGAAATAGAAATTAGTTTTTCGTCTTTACTTTATTTTTCGTTATTTTCAGTTAGTATTTAAACAAAAACCAAAAAGAAGACTTTACTTTCTCAGTCAGACCATCTGAATTTTTTTTTTTGATTAAAAGCCAAAAGGCTACACGTACAACTCGAGGACTTAAAAGGCTAACATAAGTTAGTCTGACTCAGTCTAGTCCCAAATAAATTGAAAAGATAAACTAAGAACTAAACCGAGTACTTTGCCTCGGTACGTAAAAAATGTGTGAACAGAAAAGAAAAGTACATCCATAATGATCAGCTTCAAAGACCGCAGTAATAGTAAAATGATGATGACGGTTAACCTTTAAAAAGATGGACTCAGAAGCGAACCACGCATGAACTAATTTTAAATGCCCAAACGAAACCCATCAGCTGGACATAGAAGGACACGTGTGAGCAGTGGACACGTGTCAAGAGTTGAAGGAGCACAGCTGCAGCTAAGCGAAGTAGCATTTGGGACACGTAGGAGCATCAGATGGAGTTGGAGACGTGTCAGCTGGAGGAAACAGAAGCTGGACACGCGGCCAATGGAGAGGATGCCGTGAGTGGAACAGCCAGACACGCGGCACGTGGCAGTACACCGAGATGCCGACCGCCAAGCAGGAATGGAGACGCTGCCGACGGACACCCACCGGACGGTGCACAAGACAAACAGGATGGCAAACACAGCCACCTGAAGGAGCAGAACAGAAAACAGAGAGCACTGCCAACCAAGCGGACGACACCAACAACAGCAGCAGACCACCGTCACAAGAAACGAACGCCGACGGGCAGCCACATCACAGATCCACCTGGAGGAGCAGACCAAAAACAGGTTGCTCTGCCAACAAAGCAGGCAACAATAACAACAGCAAAATCTCCGGCACATCAACGGCCGCCGAGAACAGAAGCATCCGTACCCAAACCGAGGGCAGAGACAAAAAGGAACGCTATCTAACCCAAAACGACCGAGGATGAGAAGCAACAAACCCGATACTCCCACAGCCGCTGTCACCCACCGACGACGGCAAGGACAGAAACAGGGGACCGTAGCAGGCTAAACGGGCAGCTCGTCCAGCCGACCACCGCCGGCCAGAAGAGAATAGAGCACTAGAACAGAAGGACATCGGAAGAGATGACGGCGGTGAAAAGTAGAGATCGGAGAACCGGCCGACAGCAGATCCCGAGACCAAACACCCAGTACTCTCCGAACACCCAGCAAAACTCCACGCAGACCGCCGCAGAGCCAACACCAGACTCAGAGCATCCGTACGAAGCGGAGATGAGACGGCGGAGGTGAAACGGCTGGGAAGTTTTCCAGAGAGTGTTTTCCAGAGAGAAGGCGTTACTTTCTCACTCAGACCATCTGAATTAGCGCCACACAAAAATCTGTCGTCAAGACTGAGAACATTCAACATCCGCCGTCTCCAAACTCTATGAAGCAAGCTGCGACTAAACATCCTAATGAGAATCGTTCGGAGAACGAATCGGAGACAGTTATAGCAGAAGTACCAAAGACACGGTTCAAGAGCACCAATATGATAGCTTCAAAAAGAGTTATTCGCAAAATAAGCTAAAAAAAGGATACGAAGACGGATAATCCACCACATCCAGAGGTAAAACTTGGACCTATTTCTCAAAATTTACTAAACCGACAGTGATAGAGCAAGGAGTAGCTGAAGAAAGTGAGACTATTCAAGATCTGATAGAAAAGTAGGATTGAAGAGGAAAACAACTAAGAAAAATAAGGGTTCCACTAGTAAGGAATTGCATGCAGAGACAAGTGATAAGGGTAGAAAGTCTGATGCTAGGGATGTGTTAAGAAAACATCTAGATATTGTACTTGAAGAGAGCTCAGACGAAGATAATGTATTATTAGTAACGTTGTAAGGAAAAAGAATGTAGAGGAAACCTCAAAAAGAAAAAGGGGTGAACAAAATGAGGATCAACAGGATGAGAATCCTCTTGAAGAAGCTGTAGACAGTGAAAGAACTCAGATTGACACAAATCGTGAAGAAGGAACTAAAGACAAAGAACAAACAAATGAAGAAGTGAAGCGAAATGAGGAGTCTAGGAGATTGATCAGATGAAAATAGGAATCAGAATTTAAATGAAGAAAAAGAACAGGAAGTAGTAATCACACTAGAAAGGATAGCTCAAGAAAAAGGAGGAGTAAACTTTGTGGCTGACAAATTTGCAAAAAGAAAAAGAGGGAAAGGAACTCAAGAAACAGTTCCAAAAATGGTGGAGCAGATTGCTCAGGAAAAAAAGAGCACTGGAAGACTCGTCTAAAGATGTTTCAGAAGATAATGGAGAGGAATATGCATTTTTAAAGAGAACCAAACCTGGAGCAGAACATAATGAAGGATCACAGGAAAAAGGAGAGGGGATGACAGACCTGTAGTGTGATTTCAGACTTGGTTTTATAGCACAAAAGCTGCAAATCGATGGGAGATTTTAAAGAGAGGAAAGTAATACAATAGAGGATTCTGTCAGTTAAAAAGTTTGAAGTTCTAGAAGTTGTTTTAGCAATCAGAGAATCTGGTATGTTAAGCACAGTGACAAAGCCAAAGCCTATGATGAACTGATAGTAAGAGAATTAGTTGGAAATATCATTGGGGTGTTTGGTGATCAAGGAAATAAAGAGTTTGGATATGTGTTGGTCAGGCAGCAGAAGGTGCAAATTACACCTCAGATCATTAATGAATATTTCAATATTCCAGAGAATATTAAGATATGGATGAAGCTAATCTGACAGAGGTAGTTAAGGAACTGACTGGAGGGTCTATCCGTGAATGAAGAGGAAGTACAATGAGATCCAGGTACTGAACTACAAAATACTCTCTGCTGCATGGAATTTGCTTAAGAAACTGGATTCCTGGATTGCATAGGACTACTATGAGTAAGCAGGTAGGCAGACTATTGTTCTTCACTGGTAAAGGGAAGAAAGTCAACTTTGGACAGTTAGTGTTTGATCAACTAGCTGGTCATGCTACTTCATATCTGATGAATCATCCAATGCTTGCCCCTCAATGATTTATGAGATTATCACAAGTCAGTGTCCAGTTGTGAAGGAGCATGCTGATGACATGACTAATAGTCCAAGTCCATTGTAACTAATTGGAAGTTGTTTACTAGGAAACACAAAGAGATGTAACCATTCAGGGAGTGTATGAGGAGAACTGGAGAAGAACAATGTAATTCCCTCTGTTGAAACTGAGAAAGAAGAAATGTCAAGGAGCTTGAGTGCTCAAGTAATTCAGTGACTTAAGAACACATAGAAGAACTGGGTTTAGATATTGAACAAAGCTAAGACTGAGCTGAATCACACCATGCTACTACTAAGGGAGATCGAATGTCCTGTGTTGGTTGAAATAGAAGAAGAAGAGGACAGCAATGATGAGGAGTTGTCCACATGAGCCCCTGCATATATGATTCAGGGGGAGTAAAGAGTGTGTCTGCCTAGCTTGCAATGCAGATTTGAGCTAAAGCTGCTTCCATTTGGTTAGCATAAATACCAGCATTACACATATTAGCAAACAAACCAGTGTATTTCAGGCCATGTGTAGTTAGTTTCCCACACATTCCTCATAAATCCTTGACATATTCTTCAGGCATTTCCAATTATCAAACATAGCCTCCACACCACCTCTGATCCTTCTGAGCATATTTAAGCACGTTTCGAGTCCAAAAAAGGCTTTCACAATTTTATGCATATTTTCTGTTGGAAAATTTTGCATTTCAAGTGTGAAGAAAATGAGTTTTGACTCGTTTTCAAGAGCCAATTTCAGTATCTTGTGTACATCAAATCGAATAGTTCAACTCTTGATAAAATTCCTTGCAAGGTGTATTATAAGATTGACTATTTGAATGTCAAAATTGATCGAGTATCGAATTAGATATCTTGCATAGAAAACTTGTCGAAATTGAGTTTATTGATATATATTTTTTTGTTGAAAACAGTTTATTGATAATTAATGTCAAGACTTATTATTCTTATTTCCAACATAGGTGGGTATGAGAAAGTTGTTTCACTATGTATATATAGTAACATTATGACTATGTATAAGTTATGAAAAGTTGTTTGGACGTATATATAAGCAACTATTTGAACGTGAAAGTATATATTTTGTGTTGTATATAAGTGATTTTTTGTAATTATGAATATTATAGAGATGAATTTTTGAAATTGAAATTAATTTTTTCTAAAAAGAGTGTGCAGTCAGGCGTTAACCTTCTTATAATAGAATAATAATAGGGTCGTGGAATATTAACTGTGTAATTTATACAGATGATTTTATGCAAAATCTTTTTTATTTGGAGGTTAAGAAAGCACAACTTCAGTAAAGTCTTATTCAGCACTATAAAATAGATCACTTGGCTCCCCTTTAGGCTGGCATACATTTTTCATCAACCACTACAACAAAAAGCCTTTGGTAGAACCAACTCCATTTGATAAAACCGTTAATAAATTATTGACACAGGCACACAGCTACCAACTTAACACTTGCACTAGAAGTGTACACCCATATCATTATCTCCGGCCAAACAACATAAGTACAAAACAAAGACCCATATCCTTTTCCCCAGCCAAACAACATAAGTACTGAGCAAAGAAACTAAATCGAAATCAACCGAGGCATACTGAATGTCCTTTCCTTCAAATCATCACACCATAGCCTTGTGCTCTGGCCTATGAGTGTACTCAAAATCAATGTGTACGAAAGCTCTCTCCACTTCTGGTAGCTGCTCAAGCTTCATTTGCAACGTCTCTCCAATGTTGTGTGCTTGGTTAAGAAACATTTCTTCCGGTAACACAATATCACCTCAACAAAGTAATGAGATCCGAATGTATAAGCTCTCACCGTGTCTATGTGCTTTATTTCCTCATGATGGTTCCAAATCAGATATGTTAGCTTTGCCAAGAAATCTGGTGGAGCTGTTCTTCCAATTAGAGACCTCACATTCTCAATCACAGTTTTTGCCCATGTGTGTATGGTGTACAATGCAATCTGATCATTAGTAGAATTTCATTCAGTTTAATTGCACATGCCAATATGGACGTGTGGAAATTTTATTTTTAAATTACCATGATGGCACCAGCTGGGTCGATCCACCAGAGAAAGTGAATAGCTAAAACTGCAGTAACCACACCAACTGAGTTAGTGATGACGTCAAATAAATGGTCTTGTGCATAAGTCCTCACGATGTCATTTTTGAACGTTCGGCAATAAACCATCAAGGCAAACTTGATCAGTGTTACAGAGACCATTATGCCAATCATCCATTTTTCGTTTGTCGGGTCCCTATCTGGCTGGTTCTGTAATTCACATTTAGCACAGTGAAATGAAATCTAACCAGCATCGGCATTTCAAATATGAATTTTGATTCAAATATAAACGTGATAGATGGTGAGAGCCACTTACCTGAGATACTAGTGCTCTACCAGACTCTAGCAGAATTTGTAGACCCAGTGTTGCCATCACAGATGCAAAAACAATGATTCCCTGTAAAGTCAGGTAAAATGAATAAGGTTTTGGTGTTCGTAAGTACCACGTACGAACTTACCCCGTACTCTGGTAGAATGATACACTGATTTTACAGTGATTTTTAAAAGAATTTAAAAAAAGAATGTTGGAGCCTAAAATAGCCTACTTCTTTACAGTCTCTGCTTCTTATTCGCAAAGCAACAACAGATGGTGGAAAAATGTAGGTACCATCAATAATTAAATTTACATTTAAATTTTAACTAGAGATGCAAATAGTGACTCTGTAAGAAAGTCGAAGATAATCTTACCACGGGCTGCATTCTTCTCTTTCCTATTGGATAGTGATACTGGTTTGGGTTTTTCATGGCATTTGAAGTAAACCACAAGATGAATCCAGATAAAAGGTCCAATAAGGAATCCAAGGTGGATGCGATAACTGCCAGAGATCTACTTGCTATCGAAGCATAAACCTTTGCCACAAAAAGCACAAGATTTGCTACATTTGATATATGAATTGCCCTTCTGACGCTCTTTGCTCGCTTCTTCTCATCCTCCTATGAAATTTAGTGTGATTAAGACAATGAATGATATCTAAAATGGTGTATCTATTCGGACACTAAGATATCCCCTTGTTGCTCATCATGATGGATAAGCTAACAACAGAATACAAAAAAACAGTTGGAAATGTATAGTTTACTTGTAAGGGATGTATCTCCACGACACCCAAGAAAAACAAGAGTACATTGTTTTTTTGTAATTATTATCTTTCTTGAGTTAGTTTGATTGCAAATTGGATGACTATGAATTGCTGTGTTGCATGGCCTGTTAATAATTAGAACACTTCACTTGCTCACCAATAAACAGTTTGGAAAGATATTTTGGAATGAGAATGGCTGACCTCTGTCAGAGTATCTGGATGAAATCCAGACTGGTGCATAGTCTCCATCTCACTGAAACCTTCAAGAAGTCTCTCTTGTTTATCATAATACTCAGATACCTTACTCTTTTTTCCTACAAAACAGCAGAGAATCAATATATATACGGTGAAATATTATCCTGTAAATAATGTCACACTTTAGCACACAGATGGTGCAAAGAAGAAAACTCATAATAGGTTAATACTTACTATTTAATGCAATTCATAAAGACAGACATCTCAAGAACAGGATCAAACAGAAAATAAGAAGAGTTCACTGCATCTGCAATAGTACATATGCCAAAAAAGTTATTTTATCAACATTTTATTAGTAGCTTTTGTTAATTGTTACATCAACAGCCAATCTTCATGAATTTCAAAGATTTGAAACTAGATACTACAGAATGTAATCTACAGATTGATGAACTGTTTCCAAGATTCTCTACTAAAAGACCCTTGTGGATATTCATTAGTGTTATCGTCTAATTGCCAAATAGAGTTAAGCAGCAAACAAAAGAGAAACCTCAAATCATGGCACAGTATAGAAACAATATTTAAAACTAATCAAAAAAGTTTAACTAATCAAAAAGCTTCAAAAGGAAATGCCACAGTATCTATTCAAAAACTTTCCATTCAAAACATCACCAACCCCGGACCACAAGACGCGAGTGGTACCTAACTTTAGTATATGCGCAGGCCACACAAATAATGCTACCACCTTTATGGAGTCATAATCCATTACGTAAAAAAATCAAACAATCAAGTACAGATAAGCTAAATCCCACACATCAAACCAACATTCACGTTAGTGACAGTACCGTCACATCCCTTGAAGCATAGACATTTCGCTATCTGTAGTACTTATACAATTAGAACTCTATTCGTACCAACTTGCTAGTAAAACAACAATAAAATCATGTAATGTTACCACCAGCTTCGTTATTCTTTAAAAAAACTCGTTTCGACTGTTATAAACCGTAAATTTACCAGTTCAACGAGTAATTAAAATCGCATTGGTAGCACGAAATAGTTGCTTCAGTAAATCAAGCCCTAATCAAACTCTGAATTACGCAAAACCAAAACAATCTGAAGCAACTAAAAGTGAATATAAAGCAAAGTGAAGTAAGAAATTGACGATGAGGAATCGAATTGACGGAGTGTTGGGAGACGTACTTGTGACTTTAAGTAGGCGGCGGAAGATAGGAGGATGAGAGTCTGGAGAGGAGCGATCAGGCAATCTGAACTGTGCGATGTTGAGTCTCCACGAAGTCGGCGCCGGAGAGAGTTGTTGAAGCTCCGCCGTACGATTAGTATCTCCACCGCCGATATCCTCCATGCTTTTCTCGCTTGCGGTTTTTGAAAACTAAAACTGCGCTGGTTGAACAACGTAGCCGTATTTATTCAATGATTTATACACGTGGCGTGTTTTTATTGGATGTTGCAAGTTTCCAAACTACTCCATGTTATGATATAGGTTTATAGTTTTGGCAATTGAATTTAAGAGTGAAAAGAATATTTAAGTTAAAATTTAAATGAAAATAATTTTTCATAGGAAAATTGAGGATAAAAATTTAAATTGTTTTCTCTGTTATTTTTTTATTTTTCATAATTCAACCAAAACACACCCAAGTATTTTTTTATAAATTTTCCATCAAATTTTCTTTCCACTCATTTTTCCATGCAACCAAATGGAGTATAAATATTTGTGAAACGGTAAAACTTAATATTATTAATTTTGAAAATCTTAAGGTTAAGATTTAAGTTAGTTTTTATTAAATGGATTGTTGATTTTGCAAAAAAATTAAGCGGTTAAATTTGACCGTTTTATTTAGGATTAAAACCATATTAAAACCATCTGTTTTATTATTAGTAATCAAGGATTGAAATCGTATTTCACGGTCTTAAACCTTACCCATATTGTTAACCGCTAAATATTTGGACTGAGATTCACTAATGGGAATTAACTTCCTATCAATCCAGTAATTTATGTTATTATATTCGAGTTTGGGTGGTTAACAGCTATGTGGCTTGTTTTTAATCTACCAAGTTAAATATGAAATCGTATTTGGGTTGCTAAAACAAATTTTACCAACCCACCAACCACCTATTTTTGTTTCAGCGAATAATGAAACTCGGTTTATTTAATTTTAAACATGTGTAGTGTCCTCTACATTTAAAAAAGTCAATATTTCTACAATTTTATACTCCCTTTGTCTCAATTTATTTGCTCAAAAAGGTAAATTTTACGTTATTTAAAATAGTAATGAGTGTAAAATATGTGGTCGAAAAAATGATTTATAAAATTTGAGAGAAAAGTAAGATGTGTAATTGAGAATGATTGTAACTAGACAAATATTAGAGAATATCCAAAAAAGAAAGTGGATAAACATTGAAGGACAAAGAGAGTATATTTATCATTGGAAACAAAGTGATGTGAAATGTTAGTGTAGACGTGCAAAAGTAGGGGGAGAAAGTTACAAGTTTCATTCATCATTCTCATGGTATGTTATTCCGAACAATTCTCACACAAGCCTTTATATATAGAGAATAAGAGTAAGTTAAGGATATTTAAGTATATGTAAGACCGTGAGACACAATTTTTATCATTAATTACTAATAAGCCAATTGATGAGATTTATTCCTAAATAAAATAGTCAAATTCAACTGATGAATTTTTTGCAAATCCAAGCGCTCATTTAATAAAAATCAACTTTAATCCTGATTGTGGATGATCAAAATCAACGGTTAAGATTAAGTCATTCTGTATCACAAATAATTAATGTTTAAATTGAACTCAACCCTGGAGAATAGATATGTAATTTTTAATATCTAAAAATAATGAACAAGTTCTAGGAGGATATGCATAATTTAATAAAAAGGAAAGGGCACTAGCACAACCGTTGATTTTTAACAATCCAACGATTAATTTTGATAACCGCCAATCCCAACTATCTGTATTTTTTTGCAAATCAAACAACCCATTAATTGAAAACCAACATTAATCTCAATCATTGATTTAATCCACTAGTACCGTTTGTTTATTTAACAATGCCTAAATTTAGACGCTTTAATAAAAAATAGGACAACTCTTATTCAAAAAAGCGTTGTAGTATAGCTATATTCAACAACATTTTGAAAAAAGAGTTGTTAAAAATTTATAACAGCGTCATTTATAATGGTGTTATTATATGTGATGAGTTGAGTTCTAGAGAGACATATAAATATTATAAAACAAAAAGACGTAATCTTGGCTGTTGATTTGATTAATTCGAAGCTTGAGATTAAAGTTGATTTTTAATTAATTGGGTGGTTGGATTTGCAAAAAACACGAGCGGTTGATGATTGACGGTTACCAATATCAACCGTTGGATTGATAAAACTCAACGACTGAGATCATGTCTTTCCGTCTTACTAAAAGATGCATGTCCTCCTGCACCCTTACTCTATATATGTTATATACAACATCACTGATTTAAAAAATAATGTTGTATCATCACCTTACAACATCGCCTTTTACCAAAGGCACTGTTATAAATATTTTACAACTATCATTTTAAAGGCGATGTTGAATAACCACAAGCAACATCGTTTATTTTACTAAGCGTTGTTGTCGGTGTTCACATTTCGTTGTATTTGTTTAATATTTGATCAAGTTCTTATAATATCATCATTGTTCTAATATCAATTTTTGCTATGAACACAATATATCTTTCCAAATCTTACGTAAATAAGAGAAGCAAAAGTAGAAAAATATTTACAATGCAATATTATTTCTCAAAACATAGAAAAGACATAACTTTGCCATAATATGTCCGAATGAAGGATTTCAAAATAAGATTTGGGGCAGAATTAAATTTAAAAGCACTATTAAATATTAAAAATTAAATCATTTTTTAAATTTAAGACATTTAACATTCTTTTTAATAAAACCTCTGTTTTAATTTTCTTAATTATAATATTTAACATAGCTCTTTTAATAAGAAACTTTATTGTAAGTTAAATAACATAAAAATTTATAAAACTGTAACTTTTATACAAATTATTATATTTATTTTGATAGATGTATGACAACTCCGATAATAATATTTATGTTAAAAATTTGCTACGCTACCGTTTACTTAATGAGATCATCCCGTATCTACCTAGCATAAAGATTCATCACATATGAATGATCTTAAATTCACCCAATTTCAAGCAAAGAAGTAAGCAAAATATAAATTTGAAAGTAACATATCTGCGCCCATCGCTCTTCTTCCTGCGATGATTTCAAACGCGTCCGACACACTCACCCGCGCCGGCCACTCTCAACTGTCACGCACATATCTTCGCTCGCTTGTTAGTTTTTTAGGATTTCGTGTGTGCTAGGTTAGGGTTTCGCTTAGGCAGTGCTACGATTTAGCTAGGGTTTCTGACATTTGTATTTTTTGTGTTGTGATTTTTTATTTATGTTTTTATGTTTGTGCTGAGATTTAGTTTGTGTTATTTTACGTTTTTTCCGACATTTATGTCTGACATTGTGCAACGACTTTGTTATAGAACTTTAGCTGCGATCTGGCGAGAGGTCCTAAAGTTCTACTGTAAGTAAATCGATCATCTTCAATTTTGTAGTTGTTCAAGTAAATATCGATTGATCGTCTCTTTTATGGTTCAATTAACAGAACGAAGACGATCAAGAAGCCGAGCGTCTCTAGACGCAATAACCGAAAAGGAGCCGTTTGTTATTGTTCCCGCATCGTTACTACGGAGCATCCAGCAGGCAACATTTGAGACTGAGGAGTTTACTGATTAACCTAAACGAGTTCAATTCTTTAAAATCGCATGATCATTTTGTTAAGCATGCGTAAATCGTAAGGTTAAGAAAAGATACACATGGTTCATGAATCATACTTAACAATTTACTGAACCATACTCGATTAGCATAATCCTAATAATTGTGTGTTATGGTTCATGAACCATGTTTAACAATTTATTGAATCTTGTTCGACCAATATCGAGAGAATGGAGATGCCACGGAGGACACTTAAGAACATCACAGACTGTGGTGTTCTTGTAATAAGACACATGGAAACTTATTACGGGGCCGGTTATCAAGGATGGAATACAGGATTGCTAACTGAAAAAGGGTGAATCACATATCTAACGTTTTTTTGATAACCATACTCGATGACTGTTTGATATTTGGTATGATAACAGGTTCAACACTTTTTATAGGGTCAGAAAAAGGTATTGGATAAACTAAGGAATCTATACATCATGCGAATGTTGTCTTGGAGCCACAACTAGCTAAAAATTGATTTGAACAGAAGACTAACATTATTTAGAACATTGTGCGAATGATGTCGTGCCAATGTAAAAAATGCTTGTATGGTTCGTAAATTATCAATACCTGGTTCATGAACAATGTTTCTAGAATCATAACTATCTTTGGTTGGTTTATTAACCATATTCTGGTAAATTGTCAATATCCGTATGATCCATCAATTAGCTAACTATGATTTTAGAACCATCCAATACAAATACGCGAATCATATTAACTTTCGAAAATTAACTTACTCAATTTGTATATGGTCCAAAAAAGTGTACTATAACCCTCCGCATCCGCATGGCAGCTCGATGGATTATACAAATCATCATTTCATTATTGATACTTACGTTTGAAAACATGTCGACGAGAAATTCAAAATAGGATCGAATCAAAATTTGATCTGGGACGCACGTAACTGCTGGAATTATTTGAAGGATTTTAAAGAGATATATTATATTAACCTGATTTTCAATATAATTATTTTACGAAACATTATGAATTTGTTTTTTTATTTTGGTAAGTATTTGATTGTGTATGCTAAACGATTGAAATCAATCGAAGGAGAATGATTTTATATTTTATTTAAAACTGGCACTTTATATGTAATCCCTTCCTTAAAATTTAAATATGATAAGAGTTTCATACTATTTTATTTATTATTTTTCATTTGTCTTGATAATTAAACACCCAAACTTTTTTCTTTTCTGAAAAATTCAGATAAAACTAGTTTAATCGGAATTTGTCTCCGATCGGTCTCCTCCCACGTCCCACCCTCGGAACCCTTCCCATGAAATGACGCTGCAATACCAAAACACTCTTCTTCACTGCACATCACACCGACATCAACTCCTTCGAATTCCTCTCCCCATCTCCCAAACACCCACATCCTCAAATTCACTGCGAACACGAGCCTCCTCAAACCCCAACAATTTCCGAGCTTTACGAGAGTGGCAGGAGTACGATGATGCCGTCAAGAAGAAAGACTTAGCTCGAGCTTTACAATTCCTCAATAACATTCAGCTCGATTACGAAACTTCGATTGCTAGGGTTTCTGGATTAGGGTGGGGGAGGGATTGGGAGGTGTTGGATACTTGTTTGAATGCTGATGATATGAAGCTTGTAGGAAAAGCTTATGCTTTTCTCAAGGAACGGGGTTTCTTGCCCAGTTTTGGAAAATGCCGGAACATTGGTAAGATGACTCCCTTTTTTTTTCTTTGTGTTAAGACTTGTGGTACGTATTGTTATTGTATGTATTCGTCAAACAAGGGTTTAGGTTCCAATTTTTGGTTGAAAAAATACTGAAGAAGTTCAAACCAAGTCCATGGGAGAATATGTATAGCTTATTTATGTCCAACTCCATGATTTCATTTGCTGCTCGTCCAACCTTGTTGTTTACTGGTCAATACGTTGTTTACTGTTTAAACATCGGAGTATCACTGTATTTTTTGCTTACACTGCTGATGTTGGGATTGGTTGATTACTTATTTCAGTTAAAGGTCTCAGTAAATGGTGGTACATGTATTTGTTTTAACTTACAATGGTCATTTTTTTTAGTTTTGGAGGGTCCAAGAGACATCTCACCATCGGTCATAAAAGCATCAACTGGCCTTGATGGTACGTTATTCTGAAATATTAGTAGCTTGCACGCAATATTTAAATGCTTAGTCCAGCCTAGGGGTGTCAATGAAGCCGAGCGTTCGTGAGCTACTCGCGAGCAAGCTCGGTCAAAGCTCGGCTCGATAATAAACAAGCCGAGCTTGAGCATAGTTTTCGGCTCGATTAATAAACAAGCCGAACATGAGCAGAGGCTGCTCGGCTCGTTTATGTTCGTGAACGTCTCGTTTATCTGATCGATTAAGCCTCGATTATATGCTCGATTAGGGCTTGTTTATATACTCGATTAATACATCAATATATTAATAATCATTGTAAAAGTAGTGTAATATAACTTAGCTATATAAATAGAATAATACATACAATTTGTTACAAACTAGATGATATGAGATAAAAATATAAGTAAAATCAATATATAAAATTGAGATTGTGAAATTTATTTTATTACGTACCTTGTAATTTAACTTTAATAACACAAATGTATAACAACATTGATAATGTTATGATCCTACTAGCTACAAAGCTTCTTCAAAGGTCAAAATTATTGAGAATGGATTGAAAATGTATTTGTTTATTGTTTGTCCGAATGCACGATCTGGTGTTGGAATTGTAAGGAAGCTGGGATACACGGACTTCAATAATTTTTCTCTGTTTTAGACAATTGAAGGGGTAAGGACTTCGTGCTTCATACAGGAAATTAGATCAAAGACTCCGAACCGAGCATCCAAGTAATAAGCGCTAGCCAATAAAGATATACTTCGTGCGATAACTAAGTAATGTTTGAAAATACCTATCAGCTCGTATACTGAACGATACTTTTCCAAGTGACAAAGTTTTGCAGCCCTATTTACAAGCTTATGATTGATCAAAAAAAAATAAAAAAATAATATAAAATACAATAATAAAATAATAATAAAATAATAATAAAAATGATCAAGCTCGCGAGCCGAGCTCGAGTAGGCAAAAAACTAAACGAGCCGAGTTCGAGCAAGATTTATTAAAGCTCGTCGAGCTCGAGCTCGAGCAACATGAAAATCAGACGAGCCGAGCTTGAACATGTCGATGCTCGGCTCGGCTCGTTTACACCCCTAGTCCAGCCCCTAACTCCAATCATCATTTTGAAACATGTAACAAATGGACTAGAGTAGATTTCTGGCTCAGTTTCATTTCATTTTATTCTTTGCAGTATCTAAGTTGTCTCCGAAAAAGTGGGGACTGTCAGGTAGCTCCAGCGTTGTACTAGCAGCATTTCTTGCTGGGACGTCTTTACTGCTCTCACAAGGTATTGATATCAGACCAAACCTTGCGGCTATACTGGGATTAGCCTTCATGGATTCAATTTTCCTTGGAGGGACTTGTTTAGCTGTTATTTCGAGTTATTGGCCTCCCTTCAAGCGCCGTATTCTTGTCCATGAAGCTGGGCATCTATTAACAGGTCAGTAGTTATAACTTATATCTTGTGCTTGCGTTGAACCTGAGAATTATAAAACAGTCCCTGAATTCGTCTTATGCTACTTTTGGGTTTTCAGCTTATCTAATGGGGTGCCCAATTCGTGGGGTGATTTTGGATCCAATCGTTGCAATGCAGATGGGCATCCAAGGGCAGGTATGCTTTATTTACATAAGGTTTTCTTCCTCTTTCAAATTTATTACTTAGACAAATAGTACTCTAATACAATACAACTGCCTTTAGAACAAATGTGATCTTTGTACAAGTATTATAGCTAAAAAGAAAAGTCAAAGGTATTGCAGGAACTCAGCTCCCATATAAGTTGTTATTTTAATTCCGGTTTGTTTTTGTTTTCAATTTGTTCTGTACAGTGTTCAAGACTTCACCTTAGAATTGAAAATAGAAATTTATCATTCTTTTTACCTCATATTTCATTTTTTATTGACTGTTTTATTATATTCACTCAATATTATATCAACATTGAAAACTTATAAGGCCTTAGCTAGATCATATTAGTACCCATAGTTCATTCGTTGTGGCTCAATATCAAGTCCTAGTATTAGAGGTATATCTTTAGCTGGACCATGAATGGTATCTTGAAACAAAGTCAAGCACGCATAGCATATATACATAATGAGAAAAGTTCATGGAAGGCACTTATTTTTTGTAAGTCGGTGAAACATAATTTTGATGGTTGATTGTTAAAAATCTAACGAATGAGATTTACACTAACAATAACCTTCAAATCCAACCGAGTGTGTTTTTTTGGCAAATTGAACCACTCAATTTAATTACAAACCAATTTTAATCCCAACTGTTGATTTGATCAAATAAACGGCTGAGATTACGTTTTCTGGACTTACAAAAATATATAAATTCGCTTGATCCTATCCTTATGCATAATTATTGCTGGTATTGATATAACTTTTAACATTCCTTATTTCATTTGATGTGCAAATTCCTAGTGCTTTTATTTGTAGTTCTGATAGATGTCTCACGTGTCTGCAAATGCGAGATGCATTTAAGGAGTCGAGATGAACTTATAAAACTTGTATCATCTGCAGGCAGGAACTCAGTTCTGGGATGAAAACCTAGAAAACGAACTCGCTGAAGGCCGGCTTAGTGGCACTGCCTTTGATAGGTAGACTACAAGCTGTGAGTGCTTGTTTCCACATTAGCTGAGCCTGCATCGCAGCGCAATTCTATTCTTGTTTCACTATTTGGGTGGATGACCTTGCATCAACAGGTACTGTATGGTGCTCTTTGCTGGCATTGCAGCTGAAGCCCTCATATATGGCGAGGCTGAAGGTGGAGAGAATGACGAGAACCTATTCCGAAGCATTTGTCTTCTTCTGGAGCCACCATTGTCCATCACTCAAGTAAACTTTTCTCTAATTTATCTGCTGCACTTGCTCTTTTGGTGTTTTCAACGGCTACCTCAACCATCTTTTTGAGCAGATGTCAAATCAGGCACGATGGTCGGTCCTTCAATCTTACAACCTACTCAAGTGGCATAAAAACGCCCACCGAGCAGCTGTGAAGGCTTTGGAAACTGGGGCTAGTCTTAGTGTTATTATCAGAGAGATTGAAGAAGCATTGTCTCCAGATGAATAGTTTTAGTTGGGTCAGGTACTACGGAGTGCTATATTAGTGCTTTCAACTACTTACGATATAATGAATGGCTTGAATTGTTGTGTTTTTGCAGAAAAATAAGATAGGTAGGCCAAACACGAAATGGTACATAGCAAGTGGATGCTGATCTGTCGAGCAATTTCATATTGTAACTCTTCAGGTTTTGTTGGAAATGAGATGCAGGAAGCTACTTCAGGTGGGGTGCATGTAGGTTGGTAAATATAGAGAGAAGGTTGCACATTTGCATATATTCAAGTAAAAACAATGTAAAAACCTTATTCTGACCAAATGCTTTATAATGTGTATTGTTTTTCTTTATCTGTTGGCGATGTGGAAAATGTAATAAGGAAAAAATTGTGTTTGTATGAAAGGCATATCAAAGTGCTACAAGCCATGATCAGAAATACATCAGCTTAGTAGAGTGACCCCAGGATGCATCATTTCAAAGCCCACTGAATGTTCTCCGGTCTCACAAATATATAATGTCTCCGTATATTCAAAATGTAAGACAAGAATAAGATACTCTCAAACTACATGTGATCAACAAGTCAAATTTCAAATAAATTCAGCAACACTGTTACATAGAAGCAGAACAAAGCACGTTCCGCAAACAAGTTTACATTCAAGATTCAACCACATAAAACAACCCTAATCATCGCAATAACCAAGCAAGCAACTGAGAATAAAAACATCGCAACAAAATCCCTAGCAGACCACCTCCTGACCTCTTTCGCTTCAACTCGCATACTCTTCGCCCTCCTCAGTGCATCGACCTCCTTAAGCAAATCAAACTCCAACCCTTTTCTCTTCAACTCCTCCACACACTTTCCCAACAATTTCCAATCCTCCTTCTCCCTCTCCAACAGCTTCTCATTATGCACCTCCACATCGCTTTTATACCGGACAGCCCAAATGATGCAGAGGGAGCAGAGTAAAGAACAAGCTGATGGGATCCAGGAGCGACGGCAGGAAGTGGGTGTGTGTGCAGAGTTGAAGAGGAGTAGGAGTGAGATCGAGTGGAAGAGGAAGAAGAAGCAGTAGAGATTGGTGATTTCTTTGCGGATAGCGTCGATTTGAAGCTCTTTAAGTGTTACACGGTTGAGAATGAGGTCTTCTTCTTTAAGCCATTGTTTGAGGAGGAGGCGGTGGGTTGGTGTTGTGGCGATCTGGTGGAGTGGATGCATCAACTGCTGCTGCTGTTTTGACGATGTGTCCATGATGATGTCTTTGATTCTATGAAGTTGATGTTACTGGTGGCTACTTGTACAAGTAGATTTGAAAAAGAGCGATTTGAAATTTTTAACGGTCGGATTTCGGATTTATAGAACATGAGGAAATATATGCAACGGTCAAATTTTATGAGGCTGACCAGATCATAGATTGACTAATACCAACGGTCTTCTTTTAGTATTTAGATTTCAGAATTAGGATTTAAGGAAACCTGTAATTTTTTAAAAGAATGATGAATAAGATCAAAATTGTTAATTTTATTTATTTATTATTTGAGATTAAAGTTATTTTTAATTATTAAATTTGCCAAAATCATGGTTAGTTGGGATTAATGTTTATTAATAATAATTTTTAAATTCACAGAATGAAAAGTTCAAATGAAAACCTATTTTAAAATGAAAACTTACAATAGTATGAAGATTAACAATTAAATCATTCATATTTATTTCTTCTTTAATTAAATATTAATCATTTTTAGTGATGAAATGACAACTTGACATTTCAAATTAAGAAGGTTCATTCTTATAACTTAATGAAACCAATTACATATGAGTACATGAAATAAATAAAAAGTGATAGACAAACGAATATCTAGTTGTACTCATTTCCTAGTAGAAATCCGTATGCCAAAGCCTTCTGTGAGACAAAAGATAACTTATGCCTCAAAATTGAGAAAGCTGAAGAAAATTCCATACCTTTGGCCTCTGCCCATCTCGCCGCTACCGTCTTGATCAGCTGATCCGCTCGCGCTCATAATAGATTATTTTAGAGTGCATTACAATCTGCCAACAGAGTGGTGCTCTGTTGGTTGAGGGACCTGACAAAGGAACCTCAGGGCCAGGGTTCGAATCCTGGCCTCACCAATTTTCCTCAGATTTTCTGGGGCTTCATTCCTCCCGTCTGCGCGCGTGGAGGCTGTTTATTCTTCCCACCTGTGCGTGTAAGCTGTTGATTTGTGCTCATTCGATGACATTGCTTGAGTAATGCAAGATTGCTTAGATATTGATGGATGATTGAAGTTCATTGGTGGTAGTGCCTAGATGGCTTGTGCGTTCAAAGTGTTAATTGTACTAGATGAATATGTAATATCTTGTACTCAATTGTAAACCCACCCATCAAAAAAAAAGTGCATTACAATCTTTAGTTTATATAATTTATTTTGAATTTTAATTAATGTATATAAAAAATCCTCTTTAAAAACATTTACATATTTAGTACCTCGGAAAGGGTTCTAAGAGGACACACATATTTTAGTAGGACGGAAGGACTTGTTTCATCCGTTGATTTTTATTAATCCAATGGTTGATATTAATAACCGTCAATACCTAAAAAGTGAAATTCTTTAACCTGATCGATTATGAGCAACGGCTGAAATTTCATTTTCCAAAAAAATAGATCACGTAATTTACTACAAACGTAATTATGAATTTTACTTCGATCATGCATAAGGGCCTCTCACCCGCTTCCATTAATGCATATGTTATGCGCCTATTTATGACACTTACGTGACAAAATATCTCTGTCATCCATCATTCACTTATGCATTGAAATGCAACTTTAACAGGAATAGAAAATGACGGCTCAAGAGAAGAGTTAAAGAGAGATATGTTAATTTAATACTCCCTCCATACCATAATTTATGTCTTATTTGATTCTTTGTATGGTTTTTAAGGAATGAAAATAATAATAAGTAAAATAGATAGTTGTGTGGTGAGAAAAAAGAAAAAAGTGATTTAATAGATAATAAATGGTGAAAAAGAAAGAGATGAGAGAAATATGTGTTAGAAAATTAAAGAAGACATGTTCATTTATGGTAAGATTTATAAATGTGAAGATAATTTTGAGGCACCAAAAAAAGAAATGAGAGTAATTTTTATAAGGACGAAAGAATATCATATCAATTATTGATTGTATTAATTTAATTCAATGATTGATTTTGATAATCGTAAATCTCCAATGAACGTTGTCTTTTTTATAAATTATAATCATCATATTAAATTAATTTTTTTTAATATGAACCGTTATATTAATACGTTTCATTAGAGCAACTCCAATGATAAAATGTATAATGATCATGTAAAATAAAGTATAATATTGATTATGTATAATTTAGATAATGAATAGGGCATTGTGCTACAATGGGAACATGCATAATGCTTATGTATAATATAAAAAAAGTATTTATAAACTTATTAGTCCATATGCAATCAAATATATTAACATTCATGTTAGAAAAACAAATGAAAAGTAAAGTAATAATGAATGAATAGTGATATAGAGAATGGGAAGAGAGTTGTAAATTTGAAGAATGGTTAGCAAATTCTCTAAAATTTTATAGATATAGATGATAGCATTGGAGAAGAGAATTTGTAGATGGTTATGTATATTGGGTGCCAACTAGATCTTTTTTGCATAATAAGCATTTTAGATGATGCCATTGGAGATGCTCTTAGAGCATCTCCAACGCATTAGCTAAAAAGGCTTCAATATGTAAAATGGTCCATGTGTCATTCTTCAATAGAGAACCATTTACATGTTTCCTTCTCCGACGCACACTTGTAGTTATGTAAAATTTTGCATAATCAGTTCATGGTTCTCAAATTTGCTACTCAACTCATCTTATCTATCGCTATTTCTTTTGTCGTTTTCCACTCATCTTCAATTTGTAAATGCTCTTATTCAGTTTCAAAAGTCCTCGCTCAAGTAAAAGTTAATCAACAAATGCGTTTCTCAAAAGCATTGCTGGGAAGTTTACGGTTTGTGTTAGAGATGCCCTTCAACCTTTTTTTGCTTATGATTCTATGTATATATATGTTATTTCATCAGAAAATCAACGTATTTCAAATGCTTTTCAAGTTTAGGGTTTGTGTTAGGGTTTGATTTCGGTCATTGCATGTCAAGTGTTTGATGAATTGTTCATGGTTGATTATGATCAACTAGTTGTAAAATGGGACTTGTTTGCATACGAAAAAGTTTTTTAAGTTATTTTGAATAACCACTTTGCATAACTCCATTGGAGCAAGACCAATATTTGGTAATGTAAATTTTACATAAGCAATATTATATTATATTTTGCATAATCTATATGCAGAATGCCATTGGAGATGCTCATATCCTAACTTTGATGGCTAACTCTTGTTTAAGAGCATCCGCACCGGTTGCAATCTCGTTGAGGAGCTCCTCAACGAGATGTTAGTCAAATTATTTATGCACCCATGACAATCTCGATGAGGAGCTCCCCACCGAGGAGCTCCTCCTTTTGATGTCTTAATTTTTGAGGAGCTCCTCTCAGAAAACCTCCTGAAGCTTTTCTGAGAGGAGCTCCTCACGAGGAGGAGCTCACCAAGATTGCAACCGGTGCGGATGCTCTAATATGACCCCATTATCTAACCAAGTATCAGCTTCACGGCATCATCCTTGTTTGGCTTCTGACGTGGCATCAATGATTGTGATTTTAACTTACTCTCCAACTCGGCCACAAACATCAACTTCCAAACAAAATATACAAAATCTAATTCACACTTAACATTTTCAAACACTTAATTCAACTTCAATAGACCGCTCACCATATCCTTCATATTCTGATAACTTTTGTAAATAATACTCTTTCCTATTTTCTCTCCGCCATTCGATGACTCCAACACACGCTATCTCAAACTTCATCTCCAAAATTAAAAAATGCAAAACATATTACACATTTAATATTTTGAACGCATAAAAATCAAATAGGGTTTTTAGCGATAACTACCCGTCCAATACCAGTTTTTGGACAAAATCACCCTCTCAATTTTTTTTGACTTAACCACCCACTAATTTTAAAACTTTTAAATTCGACACCCAAGTACTGTTCTGACGACTTATTCCGGTAAAATTCTCATTAACTTTGTTGACTCAAAATTTTTTTGTCGAAAACCACTCCTTCAGTACCTAATTTTTGACAAAACCATCCTCTCAAAAAAAAATTGAGTTATTCACCCACTAATTTGAAAACTATTAAATTTGACACCCAAATCAACCTAATTAATCTTAACATAACCTTGCGAAATTTTTGCAATTTTTGTTTAGTATTTCAATTATAACATTTTTATTTTTATATAAACATTTTTATATTTATAAAAAAAAATTTGTCGAAAACCACTCTTTCAGCTAGGGCAGGATCCAGCTAGGGCTAGCAGGGACTCGGATCCGGTAATGCGCAGCTATTTGCTGCGAGGGTAAAAGCGACGTCGTTTTGACGTTTTTTACTATAATCCTACGTAGTTTTGAGTGAACCCTTTACTAAAATTACGTAGTTTTGGCTCGCATTAAGTAGTTTTCGCTGCACTGGATCTTAATCCGGCTAGCAGGGACCATGTATCATTTCCACAGCGGCCGATATGAGGGGTTAAGAGAAAGACCTAAGGCTTGCATTCATATACGACAACAGTATAATTTTGTGTCAAGAACCAGTTTTGGGAACTACTAGCCCAGTGGAAATTCTATATATATATATATATCTTCGTCGAGTCGGGTTCGAATACCAGCTCAGATCTTTTTATCCATTTTTTGTTTTCCTTTATTATAAATTCAGTTATATATTTATCGGAAATTTTAGGAATGATGTTTTTATTTTTGTAGGATCGTAAAATATGATCTCAACTATTAATTTTTATCAATTCAACAAACAAGATTTAAACTAAAAATAATCGTCAACTCCAACTGACCGTGTATTTTGCAAATTCAATTACCTATTTTAATTAAATTCAATTTTAAATTTCACCTGTCAGATTAATCATATCATCTGTCTCACAAATATTTAATGTCTTCCAAAACTTAATCCTATATTTATAATAAAATTTTACTGCGTACCCCTCGATCATTGACTCCTGAGGCTGGATGTGCATAAAAGGGCCTTCTCATCCCTTATTTTAGCTAGATTATTAATGTTTTATTATTGATATATTATACGAATGCTTATCACTCTTGCGTGATAATCTATCTCTATCATCTAACATTCATCTTATGCATTTAACATGCATCTTTAATTAGAACCAAAATATGATGGTAGTTCATTTTATGTCGCCCTGAAGGACTTCTTTTATCCAAGTTTAAAGTAGTGATTCCAAACAATTAAACAACAATCAAGTTTCGTTTTGACCAAATATATTTTCAAAATTGTTTATACTCCTATCTCATAATTATTCATCATTCCAAACAAACCACACCAAAGGGGTTGACATGTGGATCGGATCATGTTGCATCAGAAGTTATTTGCTGCATTCATTCAAAACTACGTAGGGTTATGACATAAAATGTGAAAACGACGTTATTTTGATACTAGAAGTAAATAGTCAGTGCAACACCGAATGTACACGATTAATTCAATAATACTGTTGATTTTGTTAATTAAAATAATAATTGCTTCTAATTTCTTCACAAATACTCTACTCATTTTCTTAATATTTACCGTATAATTTTGTCTAATATTATTTATAGGATATGTTCGAGAGGGACACATGAGAACATAATCTCAACCGTTGAGATTAATCCGACGGTTGATATTAAGTTAGTTTTTAATTAAATTGGACAGTTGGATTTGCAAAAAATACTTACAGTTGAATTTGACGGTTATTTTTATATTAAATTTCATCTATTGGACTATTACGAATCAATGATCGAGATTGTGTCTCACCGTCTCACAAATATGTATACGTCCTTCTCGAACTTGTCACAGTTATCCATTATCAAGCAAAGCTTCTATTTTGTATTTTGCCTATAAATAACACAACATTAACATGTACAAAGAAATAATAATCCAACAAGGTAAATGAAAGAAACACACAATACATGACAATTTCATGAAAACAATCACATTTTGTCGACATGGAAAAAGTTTAAGAATGACGTATAAGTATTGTAGAAGGATGAGACACAATCTCAAACGTTGATTACTAATAATCCAATGTATGAGATTTGATCTACAAATAACTGTCAAATCCAACCGCCAGTATTTTTTGCAAATTTAACCGTCCATTTTAATTAAAACCAATTTAATCTCAATCGTCAGATTAATTTTACAAAAACTTATCGTTCGTCTCAATCCTATCTCTTATTGACATTATCTATTTATCAAACTATAAAGATAGTATAAGATAATTAATGACAACAAAAATCAGGCCGTTACATATTTAAAATGTTGTGAGCATTTTATGGTTTATCAATCCATTAAAATCCATATATAAAAGAGTTTTAGCAAGTCTATGTAACATATGAACGAACACCATTTTTTAATCTACAAAGAGACACAAATATGGCAACAATGACAAGTACTTTGGTTTTGATAACATTATGCATGGGATTCATACTTACATCAGAAGGTAACGATCAATAAGTCTTCTACAACTTTTTTATATGTTGTTTCAAGTACGTAATTGTTTGTTTTTGATGATTT
Source organism: Sedum album (assembly GCA_006409495.1). NCBI lineage: Eukaryota > Viridiplantae > Streptophyta > Magnoliopsida > Saxifragales > Crassulaceae > Sedum > Sedum album. The sequence continues at coordinate 48,984 of QZGG01000780.1, read as the reverse complement.
TTCATCGATCGATTAGGCAAAGAAGCAGTATACATGCCGGAGAGCCAAATGTGTGATGACTCTCATCCATGTACAACTAATGACGAATGTATAACTTGGTGTTCTCAGAGATTATACTTTCAGGGTGCCATATGCAAGCCCTACTCGTCAGAATACTCAAATGCAAGATGCTGTTGCGATACGGCGTAGTAGACTAGTAGCAATTGTCATAACTTTCTTGGGGTGAAGATCTTTATTTTGGTATATCAAATAAATGTTGTATTTTATATTGAATTGATGAAATGAAACAAAATCAAATTAATTGCATTTTGCATCATGCACACTCAGAATCAACGATTTGAAGTGCTTTTCTTGCGTATTCTTGATAAACCAGAGTTTATATATAGATATAGGAGGATCTGTTTGGGAAGTAAGAAGCCCTCTTTTCGCACGTCATTTGATGTGTATAATCTAGTTTTAAGTGAATATTAAGTATAATAGATGTATTTCATGTAGTTGAAATATGGGCTTCAAATCTATAACTGTCAATTCATACAAAAGATTGTCCAAAAAAATTACACTCAGTATCATAACCTAAGAAAACCACATTCTCAAAATATAAACTATTCACAATCAAAAGAATTCCTTAAAATGATAATTATAACTATTTCATTGTATTCTCTTTCAAGTATTTAATGATTTTATTCTAAATTTACTCAATGGTGTTTAAATTAAATATCAACTTGAGCAGATGATTTTATTCCTTAAGTTCGAAGTTAAGTGATCCCCTGCTTCAAATTCAGACAAACAAGTTTTTGTGAAATGTAATGACATCATTTGGGTGGTTGATTTCTATTTATCTAACGATTAATAATCTGACGCGAATATTTCTAACATAATATCTAGGTTAACTTAATTTTCCTTCTTAAATTTGTTAAAGCCACATGGTGAATTTTGCACGAGAATCCTACAAGCAATAGTGTATTCAACAAACATTTAAAACGAGTGTAACTATGACATTATTGAAATGATATTCTACAAGAATTTTTAGTTAAAGTTAATTGTAGACGTCAATTTTACTACAACAGAGAAACAGCCCAAGCCACACCCTTTTGTCTGGCATACAATTGTCAGGCATATATTGAACCAGTCCTCATTTTGACCAAAAAACCGATTTGAAGTTTATGGTTCAAAATCAAATATATACTTATCAATTCTCACCCAACTAGTCAATTAATGTGGGATTATCAACTAGCTTCTATTTTTATTTAACACTTTTAACAAACAAAGCTTTATGATGCTTCATAACCAGCTTTTTTCCTAAAAAGAGTTGTAAACAGTTTATTTTCTTCCTAAAAACAGTAGTACTAATAAAGAGTAACTTTAAACTTCGGGATCATTTGATCCCAGCCAACGACCATATTTTTTGCTCTTGTGTAATCTCATTCCTACAAGCATTAGAACATAGAAAAAGCTAATCAAATGCCCTCACTCCCACACATTTCTTAATTTCTACCGTGTCCTAAAAATCCTAGCTTCCAACACTAACGTACTACATGAAAGGCACTTTCTACAACCAAAACGAAGGAGAACACAGTCATACCTAACATTGTTGCCCCAACACCTTAAATTAAAGAAGCATAAAGAGCCTCAAGTCTATTAGGAATATTAGTTTTCCATACCTTTCGGCGGAAAGTCTGAAGTCTCTCCCAGTTTGACCCCTCTCCATAAATAATTTTGACTCTGCCTAGTGTGATTCATCTTTATTTTATATATTGGTTTAGATTGAGAAATCTTCGGATGGACCCAAATCTGGTGCAGCGCGAAGCTATTTGCTGCGAGCATCAAAACGGCGTCACTTTGAGGTTATTTATTTTAACTCTACGTAGTTTTGGATGAACCTTTTATCAAAAGTACCTAGTTTTGTGTCGCTGTAAATTAATATTGCAATACTGATCTGATTCCTGATGGATGAGAATAGACGTTGGCCGTTTTGTGTAATTAAGACTATAAGTTCGTATACTCTATTACAATTTATGTGTTGATTTTGAGTCGACGATTTTTTTCTAAAGCTTAGATTAGTAACCCCTTTCTCAAATCTAAACCCTAGAATCCGTAACCGATTTCTATTTTGGTCTTTAACCATACAATTTGTAGGACTTTTCCCAATGAAGTTCAGCCAGTAGTGGCACCTTTCAACTCTGATTGAGGTTCATATGTGTGTGTGATCTGCGTCACATTTAGTGAAATTGAAAGTGCCACTGCCACCAACACCAAACCCTTTTGATGAACTGAATTCGGTCTTTAACCCTTTTCCCACCAACACATTTTTGTTTTAAAGATATTACATGCATCTTTTATATTCTTGTTGAAATTTATGATATTGTCGTTCTGGTCTAATTCGTGTTAGTTTTAAAATTTATCAATTCTGCAAATTTATTTATATTATTAATATTTAATATTTAAATTATTAAATTAAAAACATTTGATTGTTTTATATATAAGGTTTGTGATGGATTTTATACACCCACTACTACAGACGGACATGATAGACAGCGGTTTTTAATGCATCATACAGCGGTTCCTGTTACGCTATTTATCGCAGCGATGTCTATTCTACAGAAAAAGGAAAGCGGTATCCAAAAACGTTGTGTATTCTTCAAAAATACATAGTGCTTATTAAACCGATTTCTAAAACGGGAATATAGACAGTGCGCCTGTGAAAACGCTCTTTAAAATCCAGAAATAGATAGCGGTATTAATAGAGTGGTTTCTATTGCTCTTATAATTTTTTACAGCGTTTCTTTCGAATCGCTCTGTATGGTTCACCCAATAAGAGCGCTTATTTAAACGCTGTCAAAATTTGTATACATAAGACGGCGGTTTTCAATGAACGCTCTTTATTGTTCTGACAATAGAGAGCGTATCTTCTTCGAGCGCTATGTATGGTCTATCCGAAATAAAGAGCTTATTTAAACGCTATCAAAATTTCTATACATAAGACGGCGTTTTCAATGAACGCTCTTTATTGTTCTTTTTATAAAGAGCGTTTCTTATTCGAGCGTATCTTAATCAAGCGCTAGGTATGGTCTATCCAAAATAGAGCACTTATTTAAACGCTGTCAAAATTTGTATATCTTACTTGGTCAACATTCAAAATAAGCTGAGACGATGTTGCACACATACCAAATTTGTATACCCTAGTTGGTCAAGAACTTGCGTCACAAGTAAAATTCCAATGTTCTCATTCGAATGGATGTGCGTAGGATCGTTCGTAGAATCTGTCACGTGGCCAGAGCTCCCCGTACCAGTGAACGGATCGGCTGAATCCATCGAAAGGTATCTTTGAATTTTATTGATCAAAACTGACTTTGCTGACGAATTTATTTACAAAAACGAATCAGGTAGTCGAACCTTGTTTGATACCATGTGAATCTTGATGATCAGAAGTCGAATGTGACCGGAGCACTCGTCGGAAGCTTGATCGGACTTTACAGGTAAAATTGAATTTTATTGATGATGATTAAAACTATACAAAAGGAGGGAAACTGTTTTTAATAGATTTCCGAGTTTGGTTATTTACAAGAGCTACCCCTATGTTACATAAATAACAAATTCATCCCTATGTTCCATTCTCTTTACACATGATTGACCTAGTTTGAAATTCGTCTCCCTCTCCTGGAACTTGCGCAGCGCCGCCTCGTCTGCTCGGTCGACGTTCTTCACTGGAGCTGGATATTTGTTCAATATTTGATTTCAAATTATGAACCGTCAAACTCTGTACTTGAGTTTCTTAGACTACGTTGAGACTGCAGATTAGATATTCTTTAAGCCTTTCAAGTCTAGATTAGGCTAAAAAAATAACTTTAAGGCTGTACAATCCTTTTTTACTTATATAATTTAGCATGCTAACGTACACAATTCAAAATCATAATGCAGGTTTACAAATGTAAATGTTTTATAATGAGTGATTTTCAAAGCCCATTCATGTTTGACGGCGTCAGCGCCTCAACCGCTTGCTCCGCTTCCAAAGATGGGTTATATATATTTCCAAACATCGGAGCTTCCTTAGGATTGTCAGGGTAGGTTATGTCCTAAGGTTGGTTGCGGTATTCATTTTTTAATCTATGTACATTGTGAATGCAGCACATGCAATTTGACCACTTCTGATGTCTACATTTATATCAACTCTTGCACATGCGCTGTGAATCACTAATGGCATCAAAAAATGATTATTTTATACCAGTTCATAATTATACTACTTTAGCTTACTAATTAAATGACATTAGTTTTAATATTATATGACACTGTTGGCTGGCCTTCTTTTGGCTTATTATTATTAACAACTGCTAAGACCTTATGATCAATTTATGAATGAAATACATCCATCTTTGATCCAAAAAAACAACAGCTAGGACTGTTTACCAAGTCCAAGTACTTTGTGCTTTTTGAATCTGAAGCTAAGGTTTTCGTTTGTTCATACACAGATATACTTTACGAGGATGGATTTGCTGATCAAGGCAGCGGAATGTGGGGATATCAGTGCCTTTTACAAAATGATTCCTAATAACCCTCATATTTTGAAACTTCTAGACGACCTTCCATTTGCTCAAACTCCACTACATGTAGCTGCATCAAGAGGACAAGCTAGATTTTTCATTGAGCTTATGAGACTCATGCCATCTTTGGCTAGGAAGCCAAATTACGATGGATTTAGCCCCTTGCACCTTGCTTTAATGGATACGAAGCATGATATGACTCGAATGGTTCTTCGTCTAGTGCATGTAGAGCCAGACCTTATCCGTGTCAAGAGCAGAGAGGGCGTCACTCTCCTACATCTTGTGGCTGAAAGAGGTGAACTTATGCTTTTGTCAGAATTTCTGTCATTATGTCCAGAATCAATCAATGATATGACCATCCGTGGGGAGACTGCGCTTCACATTGCTGTGATGAATCAAAAATATGATGCCATCGAAGTCCTGTTGGGATGGCTTGAAAGAGGATTCTACCAGGAAGTCATAAATTTGAAGCAAAAAGTAGTGAACTGGCAGGATGATGAAGGCAACACTCTACTTCATATAGCGGCACGGCTAAATGATATCCAGGTGAGCTTTGGTGTACACCCCCTGAATTGCTAGCAAGTCATTTCCATACTCTTGAGTAAATATGCATAAAAATGCTTATGCTTTAAGATCAATTTTGCAGTTGGGTCGATTGATAATCGCCACCGGTGTAGCTGACTTGGACTTGGAAGATTTTGAGCGCAAAACACCTCTAAACATGCATAAAGTACTTCATGGAATTCATACAGAATTGCACCAACTTATAGAGTCAGCATCAAGTATCCCAGTCCACGCTACCCCAACTAATTCCCTTGAAAGTTACTTGAGATCAGGAATAGTTCCATTTGAGAGAATGGTGATTCATTTATTCGGGGGGAATAGCTATAAAGGCACACAAATGCGTGGAGGGCTACTGGTTGTTGCAGTCTTAGTTGCAACTGCAACATACAATGCTGGAATCAACCCACCTGGAGGTGTGTGGTCTAACACAAATGAGTCTCATATGGCTGGGACTGTAATCATGGAGGAAGGATTATTTTACGTCTTTCAGGTTTTCAATGCCACTGCCTTTTGTGCATCAATGGGGTTAATCTTTGTTCTTATGCCCTCTGGAATCTTCCTTTTGTTACGTCAATACTCTCTCGTTGTTTGCTATATGCTAGCAATGGTGATTATATCACCAACATATATAGGTAGGTGTGCCTTTTCCGTGGTTCTGATTGTTATAAGTCTATTCCTGGGGTTATATTTCTTCAGTTACTTGAGGTTCAAAACAGTATTCATACAGTGTATTAGAATGATAGCTCCATCGACAACAGAGAAGTGGCAGAGTCAAGCTGAAGCCGTCAAGGAGGTTGGGAGTAGAAGATTCATTTGGTCTTTCGTGATCGTTGTAATTGTTGGCCTGCTTGCTACTGCAGCTTATATTTTTCTAGCATTAACAAATTTCGACCCTCTAAGACCCAGTAAGTAATAGAATGTAATTTCATTGTAACTTCAATACAATGTCATGTGATATTTAAATTCGTATTGATTCACTTTGGCTTGAAAACATGTCATGATCTTCCATTTGAATTTGATGAGGTTTACAGGACACAAACTTGTACATTGCGTACGAAAGTCTTTTTGAATTAGTCTTTTTGAGATAGTAAAGAGCTGAGACGGCTGAAGGTGTGTTATCTGAATGTACTGAAAGATTTTGAATTGGATGAAGGAAAGGTTAAGACATACTAGCGTCAAGCTTGGGGATGTGATAGAGAAACGCTTTGTGAGTTGTGATTTAAAGAGTAAGACTTACAAGAAGTTTGTTTTTTTATTACAATGAGTACATTACAAGCTCAATTCGAGCATTACAACACTATGGAATCTCAATCTATTGCATGACCTTGAACCGAAACTATACCATTACACATTACATGACATTTGGAATCGAAGCTAATACATGAGAAAGACTCCACCACATGGGGAGTAGGAAAGGGGAAAGGAAAGAGCCTCATTCAAGGCAAAGACTTGCAAGAAGTTAACTATACTTTATTGTCTTTTTGTTTGGACATAAATTCAGAAAATATTTAATATATTTATGTGACATTTATTTTCTAGCAAATAAATTCTGATCTTTAGGGATATTAAAATTTTGTATGATATGAGGACATCATCTTTCTCTTTTTTTCTTTTATAAATTTACTCGTATGTTGCTCAGGGACTAGACAGATCCCAGACTCAAGATGAAGATTCACTGGAGAGGGCTTGAACCACCGAGCTCTGAGATCAGAGATCGAATGGCCTACTGTTAGGCCGCTATCCTTGCGCTATGAAGATATCATTTCAACCATTGGTTTTGATTGGTCTAATGGTTAAGATTAAATTAATTTTGAATTAAAATAGGTGATTGAATAAGCAAAGTACACGGAGAATGATAGTTATCAATATCAAACGTTGGATAAATAAAAATCAATAGTTAAAATCATGTTCTTTCGTCTCACAAAAACTTATTCATACTTCTATATTTTAATCCTTAAGAAAATATACACAAGTCAATTCAAATTTCAAGAGTGAGTGTTATAGTGTGATACTGTTATGTGCAAGAGGGACATAAAATCTTTAAGAGATGAAAAAATATAATCCCAATGTCAATGAGCTTTTGTGAAATGTAAACAAAAACTTGAGATTTCTAATTAAAATCGATTTCATAGATAGAAAAGGAATTCGTGAAATATTTATTTCTCTTTTTTCTTTTTTTGATACAATTTTTCTCTTGATTTCTCCTTATAACAACAATTGGAACGTTTTAACACGTGGATAATTCAAACTAAAGGTGCCAAAATCATAACGACTTACAGTTAGTTGTTAAGTCAGTTACAATTTCCTCAACTGAAAATGTAACGGTCTGACTCTCAATAATAAATACATGAAATCATCTGTCAAAATAACAACTTCATCTTCAACTTCATCCATTTTGCTCGCCGGAGCCCGACTCTGCACAATGGTGAATCAGCAATCACTCCAGCAACAGCCTCGTTACAAATACTGGAAGCTGCCATGGAAAAAAGCAGAGTCGAAACACAAAGACCTGCCGACATTTGGGGACTTGTTCATCAATCATCCAAGAATGTTTCTATCAAGGTTTACACCCGTGGAAGATGCCATCACCATTCTGAATTTCAATCAAGAAACGATCTACAAGCTTCGACGGAAGTTTCACGGAAATAAGAATGTTCGTATATCAAGTGACCCGTTCGAGCCATTAAGTGAAATATCAGATGTGATGTCACTAGAAGATGTGGTGGTAGATGTATTGGAAGCGGTGCTAAGGACGGTTGAAGTGGAAGGAGCGACTATAGGTATGCCAATTAAGCAAGTTCTTGATCTTATTGGGATCCCAAAGTGTCATCAGAGTTTCATGGAAAAGTTTCTTACAATGCCTGATTTGAATTACTACTCATTCCTCATTCTCATGTCTGTGTATTTCGACTTACGGCCGCTGTCAAAGGCTCAACTGTATCAATACTACGTCGAAGTCTAGCTGACGATAACAAGCAAGGATCGGATAGCTGTATGTACTCACATTCAACTCCGGTATTGATCGAGTTCAACAACTGTTAGAAAGTACTTTCATTCATTAAACTTGAACTCTGTTTGTCAGTTGTAGAGTTTTGCAGTTCTTGAAAGCATTTTCATTTGATTAGGACAAATCAGTTTCTACTTGAATCAATATGCACAAATTTCATTTTCAAATATACACAAGAAGTGGATTTTTATTTCTGCTTTTCTTTTTCTATTGAAACAATTAAACTTTGAAAATAGATTTGGTTTGGTATTTCTTGTGAAATGGTTCAAGTTGTTTATCTGATGATGTAATATGTACCTTTCGACAGTTACGTAGGATTAGAGCAGGATGGAAACATGAGGTCTTTTCATATGATCCTCTAAAAGTAATAAAATTATCCAAGAGTTATGTATCTTGCTATCTTATGTGCTTTGAAGGAAACGGTTCATTTGCGACCCAGGTCAAAGGGTGCGATCCCTGCGACCCAAGCAAATGACCGTTGGATCAATTTGATCCAACGATCTAAAATTCATGCTTTTGCAATTTTGTCTTTTAGTGTACGAATTTTTGTCGTTTTGCGGATGCTTTTGTAAGTGGTGCAGGTGTGTCACAATTGCGATTGATTAATCTGTCTCAAAATTTGAAATACTATTTATGCAACGGGTTGTGACAGTTTTACAACATACCTTGCGCATACGTGGCCAAAATTATTGCTACTATTTTCTACACAAATTCTTACACATGTTCCCAATATATACCATAGAATGGTCACTAGTGTTATCCAATATCATCAAGGAAAACTTTCTATTGATTTTTCTTTGTCAACAACACAATATTAACATGTATAAAGAAAAATGATCCAATAAGATAAATCACAGAAACACACACAATGCATGATAATTTTCACGAAATCAATCATATTTGGCTAAAATCTTATATTTATTATGAAGGTAGTAAAAGAGAATTATTGACAATAACATCTGAGCTGTTACATTTTCAAAATTTCATGTACATATTCAGTTTATCAATCCATTAAAATCTATGTATAAGAGAGTTTTTGCAACTCTGTAAAATATCTACACAGAGAAACAGAGACATGGCAACAATGAAAAGTATTTTGTGTTTGATAACATTATGCTTGGGATTACTTGCATCACAAGGTAAATATCAAATTTGAAATGTATGTAATTGTTTGTATCACAAGCTGGATGATTGATACAGTTGTTATATATCGATTGATTAGGCAAAGAAGCAGTATATATGCCGGATAGGTTAGACTGCGATGACTTTAATCCATGTGCAACTGATGGCCAATGTAGCGCTTCGTGCTCAGACAAACCATACGCTCGTGGTGGCGTATGCATACCCTACTCGCAAAATTCTTCAGATGCTAGGTGTTGTTGCAATGTGCCGTTTTAATCCGGAAAAAATGATGTATTTAATTTAATAATATGAATTGGTAAAATTAAAATAAATCATGTTACAATTTGCATCATGCACATTCAGCTTCATAGTTGATATCTTCATTTGTAATTACTAACACTGTGTTATAAGAATGGATATATATATATTTATTTAGCATACAAATTCATAGTGTCTAAATAGGTACATATCTTCAATGTAATATGTCAATATTTGTAATATCAACTTGAATTTATTTAGCAGCATCAAATCTGGGAATTGCATTGTTTTCAAAACTAAATGTGTGTTATAAATTAGAACCTAGAGCTATTAAATGTGTATTTTTGGGATATCCTGAGGGAACCAAGGGTTATAAATTGCTAGTAATACAACAAGGAGGATATAGGGTAATTAACTCAAGATCTGTTACTTTCAATGAAGAAGTTTTTCATTTTAAAGATAAGAATAACTCTTCTGTTGAGGAAGTTGAGCAGGTTGATAATGCACAAGCAGCAGGGCCAGCACCTCCTGTCCAACCAGATGATCAGGAACTGGGAAGGGCAGAACCTGAGATGGCTGACCAGCTGAGCTTGTCTCAACCCCATTCAGAAAATATGGAGTTAGGGACAGATCAAGTGGATGAATCTCACCAATCAGGTGGGACAGGTATGGAAAATTCAGTTCAGTATGATAATGTTGATTTGCAGAATACTGTGAGTGATAACATTGATATTGAAACTGTGGCAGAAATTGAACCTGTTGAGTCTATGTTTGCTGTGCAAAATTCTGAAACTGTTGTATCTAACCCTACTAACCTGTCTGCCTCTAGTTTAAATAATTATCAATTGACTAGAGACAGGGAACGTAGGAATGTTAAACCAAACCCTAAGTATTGTGCAAATGCTGAATTTTCTTTGTTGATTGCTGAGCATGTAAATTTTTCTACTCCTGAAACCTTTGAGAAGCTATTAGAGATAAATATGCAAAATCTTGGAAAGAAGCAATGACTGAAGAAATTCAGTCAATGTATGATAATAATACATGGAGACTGGTGCCTCTTCCCCAAGGTGTCAGGGCCATTGATTGTAAATGGGTACACTCGAATCACACTCGAATCACAATTAAGTACGAAATATTAAAATTAAATAACATTCCAAAAGAATGACCACACTCGAATCACAATTATCATTAAAACTAAAAAAATGAGTAGCGCACATGCCTCCTCACCCTTAAGACTTCATGTGTCTGCCAGTTAGGTTGTTCCTTTAAAATTGACTTATTCAACGGATAATTTTCGATCAAAAAACCTAATGATTATTAGGGATTATTAGATACTTGATTCAAAGTTGATGAGGATTCAGTATGAGATGAGTCGTTCTACAATTCACCATAATAACAATCTAAACGAAATGAACAATTGAGTTTCATTTCTGATTTCAATACAATTCCAAAACACATGACCCGGTAACAGTTGGCGAACCATTTGTACAACTTTATTAACCGAATTTATGAAAACAGTTGCACATGGAACATAGAAATCATCATGTCCAACTTATCCATTGTTGTCATGCATGGACGTCGTCACAAGCTTATCTACTAGGAAAAAGTAGAAATAGTTATGAGGCTAATCCAAAATATAATAATGACCTAAAATTTTGGTTATCTAGATAGGTTAGGGCACGTTGTGTCATTTATTAACTAACAAAATTTCATGCATCTTTCTATAAAGTAAAAGTGCTCCCAAGCAATGAATAATGGGTATATAGGCCAAGCTTCTTATGTTTTGTATTTGAGTGCAAATGCAAAAATCTTGACGTTGCAAGTTTAATTTCATTTGGATAAGATATTGGTCATGTTTGATATAGACTTCGTAAGCTGAAGCTAAAAGGGTCAATTGATATGGATTCAGTTGCAGTGCTGCAACAACAATCTGCAGCGCTGCAACAACAATCTGCAGCGATCCAAAATTACGTAGATTTGGTAAAAAGTTCATCCAAAACTCCGCAAGGTTTTAGTAAATAACCTCAAAATGATGTCATTTTGATGCTTTACAGCAAATAGATATGTGTTGCACTGAATCCGGGTCCCAATTCATATATAGGGATTTCAATATATTTTAGATCACAATGAGAAGAATCACGTAAACTGAGACTTAATTAGAATAAAGGGAAATTGTAGAAAATCATTATCATAATACAGTTTTTGCGTAAAATCATAATTTTGACAACTAATTACGAAATAACTCTATAGTAAAAGCTCTATTATAAAAGTTCTATTACCAAAAACCAATACTATCAAAAATATGTTAGAAATTACAATTGCAAAAATCATTATTATAATATCTCATTTTGCAGAAATCCATCATTTTAACAACCAATTAAAAAATGGCTCTATTATAATAGCTTTGTTATCATGCAACCACCATCCGAATGTATAGATTGAAGTTGAGTACAAGTTTAATGTTTCAAAAATGAAAAATTGATAAAAAAATATAATAACAATCTATGCATAACAATGGAGATACAATTAAAGAAGAAAATTTAATGAGACAATAAATTAGGTGGCAACAGCTGCAACTATTAGAGATTGTATCATGTAGATCCATCTATTTTGGTAGACTCATAAACCCCCTCTTGCATCCGTTGATTGTATTTTTTAATGCATCAGATTGTGCCAACACATTAATGCGTCATGTGAGTTGCTCATGTGTTTGCACGTGACAAGTGCAATGATGTTGTTCAGTTTGGTGCATTGAAAAATGCAATCAATGGATGTAAGAGGGGTTCAGGAGTCCACCAAAATAGATGGATCCACATAATATATTACCGCTACTATTATTCTCTTTAGAGTGGACTTGTATAGTGGGTAAGGTATAAGGTGATGGAGGGAATGGGGCCAGACTGAGATTGTAGCTATATTTGATGAGCCGGATTGTATAGCTCTTGCTAAAAATTAAGGTTCATCAATCTATTATCTACACTGGATATGAAACCTGACAAAAGCATGTTTGTGGCTACAAACGTGGTTGAAGCGATTTGTATCTTCAGCACAACGTTAAACCTTGAAGAATAAATACAATATGACAATAGATTTTGAAAATAGGGCATAATAAATTATAGTTCATAGGAATAAGACAAGGATTAAGGCTACTTGTTTGTAACTAGTGGAGCCGATAGCCATTTGCAACGATAATAAACGATCGGGCATGAATTTCTTTTGCCATTTGGTTGTATTTTCTATGTTAGCATCCATCAAAAAATTGAAGCGATACGTAGCTAGTAGACATTTATCAATGAGTTAAATTACTATGTAAGTTTCAAATCTAGTATAAATAGGACAGTTGATAGTTATTTCGTAATTAGTTGCTAAAATGCTGCTTTCTGAAAACGATATTATAATAATAGTTTTTGCCATTAACCCTTGGTAAAACTAAGTAACTCAACATTAAAACAATACTTAATAAACCAATCGGTCATGCTTAAACTTATTTTAACAAATATTGACAATGATGATTTTTTGATAGCGAAGCTATTATAATAGAGACATTTAGTAATTAGTTTAAAAGAAGTGATTTTCTGCAAAATATGGTACTCCAACAAGTGTCGAATGCATACACCATAAGACGAATTTTGCTACCAAAATTTCAACAAAAATGGGTGCGTACCCAAATGTATTTTCCCTTTTAGAACGCTGCATTCTTGAATTTACTAAAATCTCTAAATTCAGTTTGGTTGTAAAATGAGATGACAATGAATTGAATATGAACAATTCAATCATCAAAAGAGGTGGTAGATAACTAGAAGCAATATACTTCAATAAATCATAATACCTGAGAGTTTTCCACATTTTCCAAACTTCCAAACGTCATCAATTTGGCATATTCTGGCCGCCTTCCCTTCCCATGCACACGTAAGCGATCAAATAATCAACAGATTTCGTTATTTCTTAAATCAATTTCGAAGTTGACTTTGTTTGCATTTTAGTATAATCAATTAAATTCCATGTTTACTTGCTATTTTGTTGTTTATATTAACCACATAGACCTTTTCTTGTTTGCATTTTGTTCTATCTTTTCTACTTGCTTCAATCTTTGAATCTTTAAGATTCATATCCCTTTGATTTCCATATCTTTCTTGATCTCAACAACTGAATACTTTCCTACATCTCAACTGAGGGTAATGAAAAAGAACAGTATTGAGGAAGTGGAAGAAAAGCTTCCTCCTGGTTTTCGATTCTATCCCAGAGACGATGAACTCATATGCGACTACCTGATCAATAAAGTCATCATGACTAATTCTGATTCGGCAACGGTTTCCGATACTAGTTCAGCTCCTCCACTTGCTGTTCCTCAGCTGATTGAAGTAGATCTCAACAAAAGCGAGCCATGGGACATTCCGGGTAACAATAATTCCCTAGCTAGCTATTGATCTTTGTTCGGTTTTTCTATGTGACACTAGCTAGCTGTTTGTGTTCTTAATCCTATGTTGTTTTACATTTCTTGTGATCCCTGTGCATAACTTTGTTCAAGGAAACAAGAAATGTTTGTATGAATTAGTTATTGCAAAACTTGTCCTTATCAGTTAAAGTCTATTGTTGCTGCATAGATATGTCATTTTGTTTGAAATGAATTTGCAAGTCAACTAAATAAACTCTATTGTATTTTTAGATTTTTTGTTTTTCTTCTTTCTCATTTCGAACTAATTTGTCATCATCCTTCCCATTCATACTCCAAAATTTTGGATTTAATACTGATGAAATTTTTAGAAATATTCATGATTATTAATATTTTTTAAGTAAGTATACAAGTTTTTTGTAATGAACCTAAAATGACACCATGTTACTTTAGGGAAATTAAAGTCTACATGACAGCAGACTTGGTTGTTATCAATTAGATAGGAGCAGTTTACTGATTCATTCCAGCTGCCTGAAAGACTTTGATCTGTTGCTTTTGTGAAATCTTAATAATTTGTACTTATTGTTGACTAATATGAAAGTTAGATGTCAAATTGTCTACTGCAAAGTATGTATTGAATCTTGAACTATGACTTGGAAGCCGACTTTGCGTTTAACTGTGATTTGGTTCATATATGTTTGATTGAGATTTTTTTGATACAATGTTTAATTGAGATATGGTTCATTATATGTTTGCAATTTCTCACCAATTAACCAAATAAATATTCAAATAAAATTCTCATTATTGTGTGACATTATTTACTGTACAATGCATTTAATTTCATTCTTATGGTCTAATTTATGTAACAGAAACAGCATGTGTGGGAGGCAAAGAATGGTATTTTTACAGCAAAAGAGACAGAAAATATGCTACAGGGCTAAGAACAAATAGAGCCACTGCAACAGGTTACTGGAAAGCAACCGGAAAAGATCGGGCAGTATATCATAGCAGCAGGGGAACCCGGCCTTCACTTGTTGGGATGAGAAAAACTCTAGTCTTTTATCGAGGAAGAGCTCCTAGAGGAACAAAAACAGATTGGGTCATGCACGAGTTCCGTCTAGAAGGCTCACCATTGCAGAATATTAAGTTCAGTTCATCGACAAAGGTATTACTTGAGTTACAAGCATGTAAAGTATTAGCATCAATCAAGTTCTTTCGTGACCGAGCATTGCTCAAATTATGACTACAAAATTCATAGTAACATAATGTTTCATTTTCTTGAATAGGAGGATTGGGTGCTATGCAGAGTGTTTCACAAAGAAAAAGATGATGAATCCTCGGCCAAACAAGTTCCGGGAAGCAGCAGATTCGACGAGGATCATCTTCTTACCGAGAACATTTAAAAACATCGACCTCTCCGTCTTCTCTGATGGATGATCCTTACATAAATTTCACACAGAGTCACACCAACAGCAACACCATGATGAATCAAAACCATCACAACACTAATAATCCCACAAAGCTTCAGGTTCCATGCTTCTCCATTTTCTCTCATAATCAAACCATGAGCTACTACTACCCGGCCATGGTTAACGCAGCTTCGGTTACCGTCCCTGAACACACGAATGCTGTTATTAAGCAAGATACCGATCAGCAGCAGAATCATCCTTTGTTTAATAATAATGCACACTTGAAGGCTGTTTTCAATCAGCTGGAGACAGCAACTGGTGATTCTGATGATCCTGCAACAAATAAGTTAAAGAACAAGATATCATCTAGTGTAGACTTTGGCGATGGGAATCACTTGTCCGATAGGGACAGCACTTATTTGTCGGAGTCCGTGTGGAGGCAGCAACGGTACTGACGTCGTTCCATTCGATCATTTGTGATTGGTTGTATAACAAGAATGTTATTGTTATCATGTTGTATTAGTTATTGATTTATTCTTAGTAGAAACCTAATGATATAGAACAGTGTAGACATTTTTAGTTGCTAGTCAGCTCTTTTATTTCCATGAATTACTTCGTGTATCCCAAGTCATAGAAGTAATAGTCTCTTTTCTGTGAATAACGATGAAGTCAACTGACAAGTAGTATCACATCGACTAGTTGAATGAAACTTGTTCAGTATATATTGAAACATGAACAAGACAAACAAATTGTTAGACCTAGGAAAACAAGTGTTTATTCAAACACACATGCTTTGGTTTGCGAGTTGGAAAGAAAAATACTTTCCTAAATTTTCCATGTCATTTTCTTTACTTCACTTTTTCTTGAACTAAAAAGGCATTAGAGTGAATAGAAAGTGATAATACTTGCACAAGTGAAAGCCATTCGGTCTCTGTTCGGTGGTTCAAGATCTCTTGAGTGCATCTCCGTCTTGATTCTAAGATCTTGTACATCATCATATTAATATATACTTGTCTTGACACCTAAATGGTGTTGGTGAATAAAGACAACAAATGACTTCCCACCCAATTTTCGCACCTTTCAGCACCAAACATTATGTTGCAAGAGCTTGAAGCAAATCCATCACAGCACCACAGGGGGGAGATCAAAGCAATGAAAAAAATCAATGATATCATCCTCAGAAAATGCAAGAGCTTAAGGCAACTTAGGAGATCATCTTCATACAAAAGCCTGAGGTCGATGTCTACGAAGTCAAAAATTGAGCAAGAAGAAGATCATGAAGAAACTGTATATGTGGGAAGCACGAAAAGACGATATGTCATCAACTCAAAATACATGAAACATCCTGTTTTTACTTCTTTGGTGGAAAGAGCTAACCGAAATTCAGGTACTGACATTTGGATAAGGTGTGAGGTTGTAATGTTTGAGCATCTGCTTTGGATGCTTGACAATGCAGATGACTATGTTTTCGGTTCTGGTGCTTCTTTTGATGATTTCGCTGACCTCTATAAGTTCTAAAATATTCAGATACATCTGATTCATTGCAATATCAAACTCAGCATTCACGTCAACACAAAATTAGTTGCAATGCCCAGTAGAGTGCACTTTCTTTAGTGTATACATGTATTAATTTCTTTTAGTTGTTTGCAATTTATCTTAATTATTTGTACATTTTGACTTCACGGGAAAAATTCTAGAAGGACGTATAAGTATTTAGAAGACTGTAAGACATAATCTTGATCTTTGATTACTAATAATCATGGGTATGAGATTTATTCTAAGAAGTATCTGTCAAATGCAACCGCCCGTGATTTTATCAAATCCAACCGCCCAGTTTAATTTAAAACCAACTTATTCTCAACCTTCTGATAATCAAAACAACGATAGGGGTTATGTCCTCCCCGTCTCTCAAAATTTATTGTCCCTCTAGATCCCATCCCTTGACTTCATATATGCATTTTGACTTCATTTATGCATTTTGACTTTTTTCGCAAAAAGACAAAAAATTGAAAAAGATAACATTTGGAGTCTCAAGATCTCAAAATTTAATGGGATCTGAAATAAGCTCCACTCATTCCATTATGTATTTAATCATGTTCATTGGTTAAAATATTTTTAAGTCTCATTGATGTATGACATGTGTTTGAACAAAGTCGTTATTAAAAGTAGTTAAGATAAAAGTTAGAATAATAACTAATTAGGCCTGCAAAACTAGAATATGAGATGCAATAGAAGTAACTACAACAAGAACTGAATGCGCGACTAAGGAGACAACGACATAATCGTAAGGTGTATATTCTCAGAGATCTGAATATCCGAGAAAATATGGCAATTGCATATCCATGAATATCTTAGAGCTTTGGAGGGATGAAGGTAGGGATTAGCATCTGGGAAATTCCCGTTTAAACGTTTATCATTTTACCGAACCAAAATTTCCATAAAACGGTAAATCAAATAATTTCAATAAATTTCCCGAACCTTGAAAAACTCAAAATAAAAATTTAATAGCTGCTGCAAAAAATCAAGATTACAATCCAAAATAATATACAATCCAAAAATCTGGACTCCAAACCTGAGTACAACTCAAATATCTCAAAAAAACATATGTCATCACTTATAGTGCGACACTTGGGATGCTTCTGAAGTTTTGGATTTTTTTGCAGGAAGGCGCAAATTCATTGGCAGAAAGATGACATACAGATACAAACACCTGCACGACAGACCCATTAATCGACAGTACAAACACTATCAACCTGAGGCACCCCAGCGAGGCAGCAACCACAACAACGATTTGTAACATTCACAAAACCAACAAGGTAAATCAACAAGGAAACAATTCATTTTATTTACACGAATCTCTGACTTCTCTCTTCTTTGTTTTTTGATTCTCTTCTTCTGGCTTCCTTGCTTAGGGGTGGAGGGAGGTCCTCCTCCCTATTGGGATGATGGTTCCTCAACCTCTACCCTTAGGCGATCCTTCCGTCTCCTTCATTTTAGCCGCCACCACCGTTACTGCCGCCTGGGTCGCATGCATGTGCCCGATCTTCCTCCATCGGATTCCTCCATTCTCATAGGTTGCATGCATGTGTCCCGATCGCCTCGGATCGGCTTTGTTTGTTTATAAATAAGGTTGTATGCATGTGTCCCGATCGCCTCGGATCGGCTTTGTTTGTTTGTTTGTGTTTATGCTTCGTTTTTATCTTGATGTTGCCGGTTAGGCATGTCGTGAGCTATCTGCTCGTAATAAGGCATGGAGTTTCGCCATATGAAAGTTGTTTGTCTAGATGATGAACTAGACGCTGGTGGTATCGATGGTGATGGTGCCGTTTTCGGCCTGAGCTCTCAACTGGTTGATTAAGAGAAGACCAAAAATATAGTGTCGTCTCAATTATTTACCATCGTGTTGTTTCAGCTTGTAATCATGTTAAGGTTTGTACTCTTTTTCATGATTCAATGAAATGACCCACTTTTAATCAAAAAAAACAAGGAAACAACCACACCACAGTTGCCACGCAATAGACAAAGAGTCCCAAACAGAAACCAAAAAACCAAGACAAACTAGTTACAGTGTTTGAGACTTCTTGATTTGTAACATTCACAAAGGTCTAGACTTCAGTCCTGACTACAACTCCCAAAAAACTTCTCTAATCGACGTCGAAATTAAATTTGAATGCTTCTTGCCTTCTTCATTTCCATTCTCTAGCTTGCAATTGCACAACAACCTGCACATTCATCAAAACAACATTCAAAGAAAAGCTCGTCTTTAGCATATACTGTCAAAATATTTACTGTTTATGAAAACAACACTTGAGCATAAGAAAAATTATTTTACATATACTGTCAAAAGAGTTGACATTTGTAAAACACCACTTGAACATAAAATAGCTACTGTCTTCACTCTTCACCATTATAAAATCATTTGTAAGGGCATGAAAATAATATACCTTCATTAAATCTGAGTACCAATCTTCTGCAACTCATTCACTTCTTCTAAGCTAAACTTCATCAAATCTGAACATTTTACAAATAACAGTAAAATTAATACAAGCTAATGATAATGACCACATCATTTAAACCATTATTAACATATAACATACCTTCATCAAGTTTCTCAATTTCTGCAGGATCTTCTTCAACACCAACATGTGATTGACATGTGCGGCACCTAAGCCAATCTTAAGCACAAATCAATCCTTGAACAAGACTAAGATTTAGTGAACTTCTAACTGCATCAAGAATACGACCACTAGTACTAAATGCTGATTCAGATGTAACAGTAGGAATAGAAACGGCTAATACATCTCGGGCCATTTGAGAAAGAATAGGAAATCGAAGATTATGCAATCTCCACCAACCCAAAATGTCAAATTCATTACTCAAGTTTTCAGTGGTTTCGTTCAAATATGTATCTAATTCAGTTCTATTTTCATCATTATGAGCCTTCGATTTGTGCATTAGGTACAAAGAGCTTGAACTACCAGCGCCTTCTTTCCTTCCTTTACTAACATAATTATTAATCCTCATGTACTCATTAAACATGTCATAAAAAGCACTTTTCACCATTTTATTCAATTTTGTTTCCTCGACTTGCTTATCTTCAGATTTATAAATTTGTGATAAAGTCCAATTAAGATATTCCAACTGATAACGCGGATCAAGAACCGCAGCGATGTAAATAATCATGTTCATCTTCTTGAGACTTCCCCAACACTTATCATATTTTTGCTTCATTTGAAGTGCCATAGCATCTTTGCTTTGCTGCCAGTCTTCTAACAGATACAATACACCGGTGATTTAACTAAAAAAAGTAGTCGAAGTCACATATTTTGAGCCGGATACTCTCACAGTCAAGGTATAAAAATGGCGCAAGAACCCAATGAATCTTTTTGCATTTTCCAATCAGATTTGCAAGGAACTCCACCATCATTATCGATAGAATTATTTTCATCATATTCAGTAGAAAACTCATCTTCAACTTCATCGTTAAGATCTTTGCTCTTGTTTTTCTGACCTAGCTCAAGATTAAAAAAAGGATCAAGATAGTCGAGTCTATCAAATGCATTCTCAAACGTAACTGCCGATTCTAACATAAGATAGGTAGAGTTCCACCTAGTGCGCACATCCAAACACACAGAGCTTTTACTTTCAATCTTCTCAATGATGATGCACTCCTTAACTTTTTCCCACCTCGAAGGAGATTGCGTCAAATATCTTACAACATTTCTGATCCGTGAGATTGAATCTTTAAGACTCTTTAAACCATCTACAACAGCCAGATTGATAATATGAGCTATACATCCAATATGTAAATATTTTCCTGCTTGTACACATCCATTGCGAAGTGTAAGCTTCTTCTTTAAATATGCAACAGCAGTATTGTTAGAAGCCGCATTATCCACGGTTATCGTAAATACCTTCTCAATTTCCCAAGCTGCCAAGCATTCCTCAACAACTATTCCAATGTCCTCTCCCTTATGACTGCTGATGGGAACAAAGTTCAATATCCTTTTCTGTAGATTCAATTCTCATCAATGAAATGCGCAGTTAAACATAAATAGTTAATCCTCTGAACTGAAGTCCATGTATCGGTTCTTATGCAAACACGTTGAGCTGATTTTTTAATGAAAGTTTTGAGCTTCAATCTTTCATCATCATACATCAGATAACAATCTCGAGCCACAGTCCATCTGGATGGAATAGAAAACGAAGGGCATGCTTCACGAATAAGGTGTTCAAAATCGGCACGCTCAACAAACCGAAAAGGGAGTTCATCAACTATAACCATATGTGTTAAGGCTTTTCTAACTTTCTAACTTTCTCTTGATCAAAATTCTTAAAAACACCAACTGTTTCACCCTCTTGATTACTCTCGACAGGAGTAAAAGTCAGAATTGTTTTCTGAAGGTTGGCTGGATTTTTATTGCAATGGTTTGCATGATATAAAAGACAACTTGTTCCACACTTAGTTGAATCATACTTTAGTAAAACACCACAATAAATGCAATTAGCCTTCTCCTCAGTTGTAGTACTACCTAAAGGATTAGTGACACTAACCTTAACTTTTTTAAAAATTCAGTCAAGCTCTTGATAGTGTCCTAGGATTTCTTTTTGCAGTAGATGTTGCTGTTACAGGCTCCTCTTGCATATGGTTGGTTGTGAGATACTTGGTGCTAGAGATTCAGCTATGAGTAGATTGCCAGATATGTTTGGCACCTCTTGAGAAGACATTTTACTGATAAGTAATGAACCTAATATAAGAATTGATTTATCGCTAGATTGAGAAATTAAGAGAATAAGAAACCAATACAATCTGATTTTTACTTGTAAGGAGTCAACCCTTAACACTGATTGAAAAGGAAGCTTGCGTTCGCGGCTTAGAGGTTCGACACTTGAATGAATGAGCTAGAGTCAAGAGTCTCGAGACCGTTTGAATGTTCATATATGAATTACGAATGTTTAACCCTCAACACCGATCGAGAAGGAAGCTTGTGCAAATTGCGATTTGACTTCTCGAATCTTGATAGTCGACATAAACAAATTGAAAGTTTAGATCTGAATTAGATTTACGATTATTGTCATCTCATATTTTATTTTTAATTTAATCTAATTTAAATATATATTTACCAATAAAATGGGAAAACGGGAAACTATTGAAAAAATATATGTTCCGTTTATTGACTGTTTTTACCATTTAAACGAACGATAAATTATCATTTTCCTGATTTTACCGAACCGAAATAACTTGGAACGGTAAATTTATTTCGGTAAATGGTAATTTCCCATAATTTGGTCTACCTAAATAAAGGTTCAGAATATATCTCCAACTTATCTTTTGAAAAGATAATCTCAAGGTTTCGCAAGCGGGTAAAGATTAAGAAACAGATAATCAAATTTGAATACTTTGATGAGATATTTTTGGAGATTGTGGGTGTTATAAAATGAATAAATGGGGTTGGAGAGAATTAGACCTTAAATGAAAAAACCTCTCTTCCTTGTAGCAATATCCAAGAGGCTATAAGGTTACGTGACCCGAGTACATCATAAAAAGATCAGAGGTTTTAGTTGGTACTCAGACACTAAGACCGGTGAACCTACTGAAGGTTGAAGTTTCATAAAAGCTGACATAGACACATATTTGTCCTAGCCATCTGAGGGGAAGTCAGTGGTTCGGAGAACACTACAGAGGATGAGTGCTTGTCATCCGGGAAGAGACAAAAGATTCGGAAGAACACAATACAGGATAAAGTAGCGTTGTGAAAATAGATGTTGTTGCGAGTCTTAGAGAGAAAGCTCTACACGAAGGGGATCTCAGTGCGCATGCAGACGAGTCGGTGGCAGAAAGGCTTGAAAGAGGGAGTCTTGCAATTGTGTACTTCGTTTTTCTAGCATTATTAGTGAAGCTGCTTGTTGAGTTGGGATAACTTCTCCACACGTGCATGCACATTTTCCACAGTGGGTTACCATGTATTTGTGTCACTACTTTTACTTTTCAATATATCCATTTATTTGAAACACATTCCAAATATTATTAAATAATTTCCCTTTAGTTGTCATAACAACTTGACAAATTATATCACGGTCATTAGAACTACAAGTGGTATCAGAGCAAATAAACAACACACAACTCGTTGTTATGACAAAGAAAGCGCCAAAATTCATATATAAGAAAGTTGTGAACGAGAAGGATGTAGTTGACGGAGTGGCTAAGGAGGAAGCCAAATAGAGGAGACTATCTAAGATTATAGTTGAGCAGATGGATTGAGTCATTAGATTTGATGTTGAGATTTTGAATACTGTTATTGAAGAGTTAGTTGTTGAGGAGGTCCATGGACCCATTGGCGGATCCAAGGGGGGCTGGCATGGTGCCCCTAATCCTGAGAAACTTAAGATTTAAAATATAGTTTTATATTTAAGAACAACTAAAATTTGTAGCTCAATGGTCTTCTGGTCTTTCTTTAACTTGGCAATCTTGGATTCGAACCTTGCTTTGCTCATTTTTATAAAAGTACAATTATGTTTTCCCCCTATTTTGAGGCGCTGGATCTACACTACATGGACCTGATGTGAATATGCATGTCACCACTGGTGATGGTGATTAAGAAGCTGCAGATAAAGTTGCTGAAGTTGATGTTATCGATACCTCTAGTGGACAAACAGGGGGAGCAAGTAATGCATGGGTTAGGGGGAGTCTGATCAGTGTAACACCTGAGTTTTTTAATCAACACCATGGAATCAGCAATGAGGAGACTATCGAGATCTTATATGAAGAGAATCCTGACTGGAATACCATGGCGAACAAGCTGACTGGAGGATTTCTTGTTGTATTATCAGCACAACTGACATCTGCAGTACTTTCTGCTAAGCATGCTGCTAATTCCTAACCATACTGCCCTGATAATATATGCCCATTGAATTTAATTTGAACATGTATACACCTTTTCGAATTTATGACAAAAAAGGAGAGAATATTCGATGTGGTGATTTGGGGATATTATTGTTTTGAATGCAAGGTAATGTATAATCTAACTATTAAATGTAATGTATGACACGATATATGTTTTGCCAAAAACTACCTCGAGGAGATTGTTAGTCTCATTGATGAATGCTATATCTTTGAGCAAAATAGTTATTCAATGTAGTTAGATCAAAAGAATAAAAACTATTTATAGCTACAAAATTAGAATAGAAACTGTAATAAAAGATGCTACAGTACGAACAGAATGCGCGACATAAGAGACAACGACATAATCTTAAGGTGTATTTCAGGTCAAAAGGGTCACAAGTTTGTAGATGGGTATCAAATGAGCCCAGCTTGGTTTGGATCAATAAAATCAACACGGATTTTAGTAAAATTTGGGTTAACCTGCTTGTTTTGTCAATTCGTAAATGTAATTTAAACGGATTCCTATTTAATTTTCCTATGGGCCAAACACATAGATTTATCTAGTCCAATTGCTAATTTTTTTATAAAAAATAGTGCGTTTAATTTTAGAAGCATATTCAATGTTTAAGTCAGTTGTTGTTATTCTGTACTTAAAATTGTGATTCCCAATTTTGAGTGCCGATATAAAAAGAATGATTCGTAAGACATGAAGACAATATTTCAATCGTTAATGATTGTTCTAACATATAAGATTTAATTAATTTTAAATTCAAATAATTTATTGATTTTTTAAAATATAGTTGAGAATGACGGCTGAATTAATAATAATCAATAGTTCAATTCATTAGTATGTTGAATCGGATTTTTTTCCGAAATGCCCTAGTCTCATTCAAATGTTTCTCAATTGCCCCAAATTTGAAAAGAGTTTCTAAAGTGGCCTACTTTGGTACCAATCCTGTTTTGAAAAAACTGGTTTCTCCAAAAAATATTGTATCCGTTTTCCACAGGCCTGGATAGTTAACTATCCGATTTTGATAAGTTCGGTTTCATAGATAATAAAATTGATTCTTCCCTACTATCCTACATGGATTTGACGAGGATGTCTAGTCAGCATTTTTTTAACAATCCGATTTTGACATAACCGGATTCATTAAAAATTCCGATTTCAGAGAGCCTGGTCTGTGCAGCGATAATATAACGGGCCAGCAATAATTCATGCATGCATTATTTCTGTTCAATCCGGTTTCATTAAGACCGGATTGCACAGAAATAATTGAAAACATATTAAATACATTAGCAAATAATAAATATATACAAATAAATATAAACAATATAATACCAACTAACGTGCAAAACCATGTGCCCCTCATGAAAGGCTCAATATGGGGTTGTTCTAGCTAATAAATCCCACCAAAACCTCTCGGTCTGCCTATTGACATCCTCTCCCAACTCCAAAGTTAAAGGAGAAGTAAACATCCATCCATCTGCTTGTGCCCCTTTCTCAACTAATCGGTCAACATTTTGATCAACTATTCGCTTCATATCTTAAGAACTTTGTGTCACTCTTCAATTATTATTGTTAATTGACTCATTTATTTGTTGTGAAGAGTTAATTTATCAAGATATATGATTTGATGCATTATGGAGGAAATATGGTTCAAATGAGGGAATAATTCAACTAAAATACAGCTTGGACACCTAGACCTCCACGTATTCTACAGCTTATACATAACACATTTGATGATTAAATGGAACAAGCTATATATCATTAGAAAGCTGACTCAATTATCTACAAGTCTCTAGTTTGCGTCAAATCAGATTCAGTGGTTTAAAGGGTAAAAACAGTGTGAGAAACTCAAAACAGTTGCATGCTCGGGTAGGGCGGGTACCAGACTCGCCCGACCCGCCCGACCTATTAAACTATTTGGCCGATTTGCCTCTGACCCAGTCGGGGTACTCGGGTACTAGTCTCACCGACCTACCCGACCCCTACTTGACCTAAACTTTAAATACATTTCTAGAGATTTCAGAGGGGAGGTGGAGGTGGATTGTACAAAGAAAGAGGAGGCAAAATTAAAAAGAAATAGACTCCATGCATGAATTTAGATGAGAGATAAATATTTTGTTAGATGATTTGTGTTCTTACTCATATTTTAATAACGATGCATACTAGGTGTTTGATAAAATACTTGTATGAACATAAGTTGCTCTAAGTTTTATATTGAAAGAATAATCATTGAGTAAGAATATCTAATTGTTTTATACACATAAGATATTTGATAAATATTTAAATGTGACTAGGCATTTCTAAAAAAATCGTTGAATGACAAGTATGACAAAAACTTGCAATTTTTTCCGAAGCAACTTCCGACTACCCTTCTAGGGTTTTCTCAACGACCACCACCGACTAAATTAACAACTTTAACATTCTGAGCTCCGTGTCGAGGTTATTATTCATGTCGACTGTCTTGGAAATTTGACTCTTTGACTGTTGTTTAAGGGGGATGCTTACTTGTGAAGCTACGCAAGTAGAACGTGAAAAAGCTTCAACATTTACAGTTTTCATGGATTTCCACTGCTTCCCCTCTTGTTGAACTCCACAAACAAGTTCGCTGGCATGTTTTCTCAGATCAAAGCTCGCTGGATTTATTGAAATATGGGTATTTGGTTTCTGTGATCTGAGGTGGGTGTACCTCTACCTGGTGGGATGGAGGATATAGGGCTCATTAGGCAAACCTGGCAATGGATGCAGTCTCGAGGGAACACGCTTTCAGGAGCTCGATTGGCAGCCAGCTGCCTGAGAGACAAAGTGGGGATATTTATGGATCAAAATTGGCCCCTCATTTGCAGAATATTCTTGTTGGTTGTTAGATTTGTTCTTTACTTGTCGATTCAATGGAAGAATTCTGTTGTGAGGGGTTGCCTGTCATTTGCTGGATTTGGTTCTGCTGCTTTGCTTCTTATTATGTGGAGTTGCCTACTTAGTTTGACATCAATGTCATGCATTGTCTATGTGCTATTCAGTATGGTAAGGGTGACACGTTATGCCTCGTATTATAAGGTTGTACTATCTTTTGTTAGAATCGGACAGACTGAACAGTACTGCTAGCTACCTTTGGAATTACCAAGTGACTCAACCTTTTATTATTATTATTGATTGTTGACAAGAAACATTACTTTTGTAATTGTGGGTTTCCTGCACAGATACATTTTCCATGCTTGATATGTTGTCTGAGCGAATTGTTCACCAGGCAATATGCTTGTGTGTAAGCTATGATACTAAGATGGCGGTGTCAAACATGGCTGACTAGTATTTGAAGTTCTAGGCCTTTGATAGACCAGTCTATATAGTTGGTAGTTGTAGGCCATTTGATGCACCTCCTAGATATGTTGAAATAGAAAATGTACCCAGGTTAATGGTCATTTATGCGAGCTAAAACAATAAAAGCGAGCTGGATGTTCGCTAGTGTAATATATGGGTCATAACTGTTGTCCATTTAAACTGCTTACTATTAGGTGTTTTGCAATTCACCCAATGAAGCAAATAGTTCACAATATTTATTTGATCAGTAGCCATTGTGTATTGACTTCCAATTTTCATTTTAGGGTGCTGTCGGACTTGCTGTTCAACACTTGGGTTCTGCTCCTGGGCTATTTTTTCGTAGGATTAAATGCGATTTTGGTGTTATGGACGTACGCCAATTTCTGGATTGCAGGAACATTGTTTATTGTCGGAGGTATCTCTCTACACTATATTGTGATTCTAGGAAAGCATGGCATGACATGCTAGATTCATTAATCTTGGAAAGCATACCATATTAATATGATGGAATCTTCCCTGGGATCTTTAAACCGATGTTTTCAAATGATGCACTGAAGTGCTTGCTGATATATGTCAATTTTCAGTCATTCGGTCTGAGTGTTCAATGCGTAGTATTTTATCGTAGTAGGTCTGAATGTTCCCAGCTCGCTTGGAAGTGCTTCCACATTGGCACATAGTGCCGCCCTCCTTTTTAATCATTTACATCCTGAATTTAGGTTACTTGTTCTCCTTCAGTCACGCCCGGTCGGTGGTCTTTATGGCGACTGCATTTGGTATCTACTCTGTCCAAATAAGATCTGGATGGGTTGGTGTTTTTCTTTCAATAAACCTGGCATTTCTCACAATTGATGTGCTTTATTACTTGGTGAAATGCTCCGAGATAATAAATGAAACTGCACCCTTCAACGAAGAGAAGGATTCAGAAACAGTTCCAAAAGATAATTTCCCTGCAGAAAATTTGTTTTCCAAGCCTGTTAATGGATCTGAAAAGGTGAACTTCTGCAAATCTTCCAACACATCGCCTGTCACCACAGCCATCATTGAGTGTAAGGAAAAATCTGCAGATAGCCTGATGGCAAAAGAAGAGACAAGTTCAATGGATGAGATAAAGAGGATATCAAGCTGTAAAAATCACTATGAAACACTTGGAATTCCTCGCCAAAATATAATTGATGTTGTGTTATTGAAAAAAGAATACAGGAGAAAGGTACTCCCACTTATTCAAACTTGGTCATCCCTTCAAATTGAGTGAGCGACATCTCTTTGTAGTAAACAATGCACTCTAGCTGATGTTTTGGCATAACACCCAGCCTTTTGTTCATGATATAAAAGGGACTCTTTTGGTTCCCTAATAGAATTCAATTGTATGCTACCTTCATGTCTCATTTGCGTGTGTATATATATATTGTATCATTTTCTACCTTCATTTAACATCTTTTTTATGTAATGTTGTAGGTCGTGCTTGTACATCCTGATAAAGACATGGGGAGTGCTCTTGCCAATGAGTCATTCAAAAAGCTTCAGTGTGCATATGAGGTGTTTTTTGCATGTTAGAATGACACACTTTAGTGTAGATCAAGTGATAATCTACAAAATTTTCTGTTTTGGTAAATGTGTTTCTTATGGATAAATACATTTTGAATAATCTACAAAATAATCTACAAAATTTTCTGTTTTGGTAAATGTGTTTCTTATGGATAAATACATTTAGTGTAGGCTCTCTCTGATCCAGTAAAGAAAAGAGACTATGATGAACAGCTGAATAAAGAGGAATCCAAGAGCGTCTTGTACAGCCCACGTGGCACATCTCACCAGGTAGCCGCAGAATACAGTGTTAGTTAAATATAAAGGGGATAACTGGTTTGTTCCGTAAAATAAGAAAATACAGTACATAGAGTTGGATTGCAGAAAGTGACAAGATGCCTCAGGGGCTTGATAATATTTACTTTTTTCTGTTAAAGAGGAGCAAAGTCAAGAGCCAAAACTGGTTGAGTGCATATGATGATCTAATAGTCATCAGTCCACTCTCATTTTATTCAATTTGTTAGTAGTATTATTTAAATGAGTTAAGATCGAGAGAGACACATAGTTATATTGAGAATGTGACACTTAATCTCAATTGTTGATTTATATTAATCTAGCAGTTGAATTTAAACTGATCAGTAACTCCACATATAACTAACTCACAGGAATCATCTACTAAATATGTATTCTATTGTCTTACTCCTGAATTTCATAATCCGTCCACCCTTTTCTATAAGAAGTTACATATCTGATGTCAACTACTTTTCAACATTTCAAGAACTTACTCAAAACAATGATTTTTCTCTGTATGCCCTATAGTAATCCAAGCAATAGGATGTTAGCGGTTTGCAACTCAGAGGTCTGAGTATTGAACTTCTTTAAAAATTTGAGAGTTTTGCGGAGACTTATTGTGATATGGAACAGTGGGAGTGTGTTTTCTTTCTCATATGCATAAAATGGGTGACACTAAGGGGATTACAATGGAAAATTAAGTTAGCTTTATATTAGTGTTTATAAAGTATACTAACATATGCATGTAGATTTGCTTCGATTTTTAAAATAAGGCACCTATACAAGTGGAAGGCAATTTTTAGAATTAATATGAAGTGGAAAGTTGTAAACCTATAATTTTTCAGCTTCTTTGTTGGTTTCGAGTTTTCGAGTCGGTGCATCATTGCCTTGAATATCAAAGTTTCTAGCTTCGGCTGGTAGTCATTGCTACTTGCAATTGTGATCCTTTGTAAATGCTACTTTGCTAAATATGTTTTACGAGTGCTGTTTTTATATAGGTTGCACGTGAGTATTTTTCTGAAGAATCAAGACGGATACAGTGTACTAAATGTGGTAACTCCCAATATGGGTATGCACAAATAGATTGAAAGTGAATGCTAGATGGTGCATGGTGAGAGCCTCAATCCATACCTCCTCGTCTTTGGTTCCTTTCACATGATGAGTCTTTGGGTCGTTTGTAATATTGAAGTTTTTTTAGGATTGCTGTCAATATCATCAAGCCAAAGATGGAGATGGATGGGTTGAATATAAGGGATCTCTAATTTTTGACAGGCCCCAAAAGGTTAGTTTTTCATTTGTTAAGTTATACAGCATTCAAGTCTTCATAGTGAGCATTATGTGCTGTTTAGATGTACCAAAAAGTTAACCTGAAGGTTTAAAGGACAATTTATAATTAGATTTTCCATCTTGAATTTAAATTAAATCTACATTTGTTAGGGATATAAAATTATACGCATGTAGAAATACTTATAATATGCCTTTAAGAAAATATAAAATGATTGACATCATCCTTTGAGTCTTAATATTTATTGCTTATAACGTTTCCATAAGAGACCCTTGTTAAGGGAAAAAATATATTGATTCGAAAAGACTATTTTTATGAAACACCTACCTGAAAAACCTCTCCTGGGAACTAAATACTAGGTGAACCAATGTAGAATCTAACCTGAAAATTTCTCTAGGAAACAGTAAGCATAATAACAGAAAGTTACATGATAATAAAATGAACTACTCTTTATAAGCCCCTTCGTTAGAACATGTTTCTGTTAAACAAATCTCAACGTGATCCTTCTTATCTTCTGATGTGCTTCTCAATTGACTGATGCTTCACTACAAAATTGAACTCTGAAACACTAGCTGCTGGCTTTTTGTGTAGACTCAAAACCTGCCTCTAGATGTATGCCTTTAAAATTAGAAATCATTTTGCAAAAATATGCTATAAGAACCATTGACGTTTTTTAGACGGTTTCTTAAAACGCCATTTTGAAGAAGTACTCGTTCCCATTTATTTGAAACTAGAAAACCACAGTACTAGCTTTGGCGTGCTGCTTTAGGGTGCTTTGTTTTACACTGAAATGAAACTGTATGGGTTAAACTTAACTTCACCATAATATATTGAATTTTTTTACTTTAGGACTTGCAAGTAATTAACCATGTTATATTACCTTTGAAACTTAAAAATCGACGAATAACTCAGATTGGGTGTCAACTAAATTATTTGTATGAAGTGTTTAGCTAATTTGGATTTTTACTTCAAAACACAAGACCTTAAGTGCATCCTGCTGAATGACTTCAACCTCGTTATCGTGATAAGTCTTCCAGGAATATCATTTGGGCAACCGGCCTGTACGCTTCTTCGAAGTGTAGTGTGATAATCTATTTAAAACCCATAGTATTTTCAGGCATCTTACTTCTCTTCCATGATTTGTTGTTCTTGATCATTGCTACAACAGTTAATGCTTTTTTTAGAAGAAAAAAAAAATCTTGAATGGATACTCTTTATAGAATATTGAGTTATTTCACTGATGTGGCAGCAAATGCTCTAACAATTGTAAATTTGTAAATGTCGCAATTTGTGTGAGGTGGTAGACACCACACTTGTCAGGGATTTTAGACTAAATTCTCAAAAACAAGAGAACAAATTAAAATTGCAAATGCCCTGTCAATAGTCACTACTACAAAGGGGAGATGACCATATATACTATACTACTAGTATGCTTGGATGAATTGTTTCGATCTTGATCCTAAGTTATTTGGTCTTAGGATATTGTGCTGGTAAGAATGATCTTCATACACTGCATATTGAGGTTCTGAATTATGAATTCTCCAAATCTTTGCTACACTAAAAAAATTGCTGTCTTTGCACTTGGTAGTGGGTACCATGTTAGTTTTGAATTTGTTTTATCTCGTTGCTGACAATGTCTTTATATTTAGATGGACATACCTCGAGCTTTTGTCTGTGCCGAAAGCAAGATATTTGATGTTTCAGAATGGGCAAAGTTCTATTTCCTCTGCTTCTTAGTGTATCTCCTTTTTACATATAGCAAGTAGCATGCAGCCACGCACACTAAATGTAGGGAATCAAAAGCTGCAACTACATTAAATTTTAGCTTAAAATGCTTTGACAACACAGCAACAAAAGAATGTTACTATTGATTAATAGGCTCTTAACTGATATATTTGCATACTTTCCATTAACTGCCAGGGAATGGCTTGTAGGCCAAACACTCAAAGGCCAAGCTTCCATGTAAATATGGTTGGTTTGGGGAAGACGGCACAGAGATCAAGTTCGAGCAGATTCCAATGGGATTTAGATGCATAAGTGATGGATGATGATGAAGAGTTTGATCTTTGGCTTCAGCAGGCCTTGGCCTCAGGGCTGTTCTGTGAGAGCTCCAAGCGTAGAAAGAGCTGGAGTCCGTTCAAGCTGCAGAAAAAGTATGAAACAATGGCGCAGAACCTCTACTTAATATGGCCATCTCCATTTTCTACTCAAATTTCAACCACCAAATTGATGACTATTGACTCCTTGCTACCGGCCAGATGCGTGTAAATAATCCGGTGGGGCTTGGTACGCCTGTGACAATGGATGTTGTGAATGCTGCAGAATCTGCTGTGGACATTAGCTCTGTTGGTGCACTCTGTAGATAGTATAGTGCTTGTAAAGATGGGATAAGCCTGTTTAATGTTGTTGTTGTTCTAACTCTGTGTAGGGCCTGTCATGTAAAATCATTGTATATTGTCAAACAGGTAATGACATTGCAAACTTAGCATAGATTACACATCAACCTCTGTTTTCAAAGGGAGGTGTTAACTCAATTCTTTATGCAAATATTTATGATAAAAGGACAACAAATGCGAAGCGAAACAAATGGGTTGTTGATTTGGCTTCCCTGCCGCGGCTAAATTTACAAAACAGTTATCTCACTCTCCCTGTAATTACTAGCTTTAACAGCCTCTCATTGGAGCAAAAATTAGAAAACTGCCCATCATTTTCCCCAGACAGTAACCTCATAAAGATGAGATGGTTACAACATAACAGTAATTGAAGTTGCAAACACAATGAGAAATATATCTCCAGTCTGCACTCCCATCCCATACATCAGGGCCTTCCATACAAAATTTCTTAAGCAAGGCTTGCAGACTACTGCCTATAACATTTAAAAAACACTTTTAAGTAAACACACATGGGTATTGATCTGCATATGATAACATGTACAACTCTGTGAAGTAGACTATACAAACTCACCTGATTAGTCTCAACCATCTGCAGCAGTTTTGTTGATTTGGCTAGAGGATTTCAGCATTTCAACGAGTTTCTCTTTCAATGATTCGGGAACTTGTGTTAAGAATTTTGATTTTGCCTCCGCAATCAACTTCTTCCTGCACAGTCCCAGAAACGGTTAACTAACTTTACAAGATCAGGCACAGAAGATCTTGGAAGCCATAAGGCATAGCTAAGAGTGATTAAATACATAATATGGGGCCATGCAAAAATCATCAGTTGTTTTAAATGAAAACATAACTTAAAATCTGGAAAAAATAGGATATATGTTTTGGTAACATTTTTAATTTATGGATTATAGATTTTTAATAAACAGAAAAACAAAACTGATTCGTCATTCTAGATAAAAAATTCAATCGGTATTCTGCAACCCCCAGTTGCCCTGTATTGGTTATTACAAACAGACTGATTTCGGCGCAACAAAAAAGTGAATAGTGATTCCCAAAAATTTAATTTGTGAGATGAGTCTGTTTTTAAAGTCAGAAAATACAATGAAAAATAACCCAATTTACATTAGATGCACGGAATGTATTGGAAAAACTTACTTCAATTCAGGTCCTCTCAGTGTACTACTTTCTCCAAGCACATGCAACTTTTTGCTAGCATGCATAAACCTGTAAACTTCATCAGACCAGCCACAAGATCGGAGATCTGAGAAAGCTTCCATCTGTAGACTGGAAGATACACAAACAAGAAAAATTAAACAGTATAAACAACCATTTCAAACATACAATATAGAACTTCAACAGAGAAATATGAAAACACAGAAAACAGAAAGCACTGCTGTCAAGTGTCAACTAGTCGCGAAATATAAGTGAACCATTCTTTCATAACATACAAAAATTAGTTTAATGAATCGTCATGACTGGAAAAACCCAACAAATTTCAAGTCAAATAATATAATTAAAAAAAATAGTTCACACCAATATGTTCAGCCATTCTACAAATGCTATCCTCTGGAAAATAATAGAATCAATAAATGTGTATCATCTGGATGACAGTCCACTGAGAGGTAAGGGATTCGATAACAAACTAAAGACACCGTCCTTAGCAATTTTAGCCCAGCTAAGCGTCAAATCAACAACAAAAATGGCACCAATAGAGATCTGTTTTATTCTCAGTCATTAAAACCATCATATACATACGTAAAATCCACCAAACGACCGACTAATCTCAATATTTGTGTACCAGAATGATACCAAAGCAGACGTAAATATATTGACTATACAAGGGATTAATCATTTGGGAAGCATATTGTATCTCAGGCCAGCATTTGGTTAATTAGTTTATTCTACATTAGTGTTCTATTAAAGCAAACTATTCAGTGACATTAATGAGAACTTACTTGTGTTGGAGCTCCCAGAGTTTACTGCAAGAATCAAGTGGGTCAGACTGCATAATACTCCCATCATTAAATTTTCTTTTCAGCCTTGGGTTAACAGGATCACTGCTTACACCATTTAGCACGCCATTAGATTCATATTTGTTAACAGTTACCAAGTCACTATTTGTCCCAGTGCTGCCGTTTGGAAACGAATTTTGTGAAGGTACACTAGGAATCAAAATCTTCTCATCATCACTGGAAGAGGGACATCTCTGTGTAGAAGCACTATTGTTTACATCAGCCTTCTTGTCTTTGCCTGAACAATGATCACGTGTCGAGGATCGTAACATTGCCTTTTTGCTCTCATGACCCTCCATGTGATTTGTGTGCCTCATCTCCCCATTCTTCGTCATAGATTGCTCCTTCAAAATATTTGGTTTGAGTCACTGGTTGCCAACACCCTTTTTGAACCTGAAGTTCAAGACTAAACTTCATCTGGACTCTATCTACCTTTTGGATAGTGGAACTAGCCTTCACCAAAGAATCTTCAACCAAGGGCTTTGTAAGGTCCTTTTTATCGGAGTGAACTGGCTTCTTGTTTTTAATTATACTGTTACCACGAACATCACCATTACCATGCCCATTGCCATTACCATGTGCATTGCCATTACCATGCCCATTGCCATTACCATGCCCATTGCCATTACCATTACTAATCGAGATGAAAGACTGGGTGCCATCAGAAATGAAAGACTTGGTGCCCTTGGAATTGAAGGACTTGGTCCCATTGGAAATGCAAGGTTTGGTACCATTGGAAATGCAAGGTTTGGTACCATTGGAAATGCAAGGTTTGGTCCCATTAAAAGAAGAAGACTTGATCCCACTGGGTGATAACCCTAGGTCATTAGGTGTTGGCCTTTGATTCGTGCGTGAAAAGAAAAGAATATAAACTTTCTCAGACAAAACCTCCTGCAGAGAAGACTGTCTAACAATAGAATCATTGCAGCAGTACCACCGCCCTACCGGGTCCTGTCCTGTGAAAAGATAACAATGAATTACAAGAGTGGTGACGAGAGGTTCAATAACTTAACACAGAGAACTCTTAGATTATATATATGATATATTAGATCATTAACGAACCTTGATATAAGCATAATAATGTCCAGACTCTGGCGAGTATCCTGAATGCACAATGGTTGCAAAAAGCTTATAATCTGGGTTCAGATCCTATAAGAGATAAGTTAAGTACCAGCACATCAATGTTAAATGAAAATAAGCTATCTTACAAATATGAAAATATAACGAGGACAAGTGCATTATCGATTATTCATAGAAGCTGTTCAGAGAGAATGCAAGCAAACCATTTGTGTGCATGTTCGAACTCATTTTATGATTCTTAAGAATAAAATAGAAATGAAAATAACAATAAGTGGCCTAGTGAGCACACTAACTCTCCATATGGTGACTCACTCAGTCCGAAACAGCCAACGACAATTTGCATTGATTTAAAATATCATGAAGTCAAAAAGACTGTTTGGCCTGAATGAATGTGTCAATTTAGTTTCAGTTAGCTGCA
Organism: Sedum album; assembly: GCA_006409495.1. NCBI lineage: Eukaryota > Viridiplantae > Streptophyta > Magnoliopsida > Saxifragales > Crassulaceae > Sedum > Sedum album. The sequence goes on along the minus strand of QZGG01000780.1, from coordinate 12,988 downwards.
AATTGCAGTTGACTGCTCTGGATCTCATTCCTTTGTGACAAATATTGTTTGCAATCAAAAAAGATCATCAAACAAGTAATCAAGTATTATGACATTATCATCAAAGTTCAAATATGATCCTATGATAGGAGTTAGGTCGGTTTAGAAAATCAAAACAAAATTATGTTCCCTAATCCCTTTTCCTAAAAAGTGAAAAAATGACCAAAATACTGCAAAGGAACATCTAATTTCTTGTGCAAAAATAATCTACACACAAGTCCCGTAAAATGATTCATCACCCTTATTTGGTATAAAAAACAAGCTTAAACAGAGCAAGCTAGATAACTATGAAGATTCAGAAAAAATCTTAAGCAAATCTCCTTACAAAAACGGAGAAAATAATGAGCGAAACATAGGTATTTGAACTAAACAGGTAAAGTGCAAGCAAATAATAAATCTTCACTGATGGTAACACTAACAGTATATATTCCCCAAAATTTGATGGATACGCCAACACATATCAAGAAGATAAGTTATTTAGCAAATAACTAAAAGAGAACAAAAAAGGCATACCTTAGTTCCCTTGCAAATGAAGCCAGAGAGCACCAAAACTTCTTCAAATGCAATATCCTTATCAATTTTACCACCATAAATTCCTTCGAATCTCTGCAATCAACAGACAAATTTGGTAATGAGATCGTAAGCGATGAGGAATCAGGACAACTGGAAAGAAGTTATAAAAGAAGCAAATCACCTTGAGCTGTATCACAAGAACATTAGGGGCCTGAAGAATAGACATTTGTTTTCTAGCTGCCACAAGCTTCTTACAACTAAACAATTGCACATCGATTATTAGAGATAATAAAATAGCATACAAAATATAAACACTGTATAACATGGTAAACTTACTTCTCGCATTTGTATTTGTTATTTCCATCTAGATCCTCAGGCTGAAAGAATTTATGAAACGCATCCTTAACAGAACTACTGCGAACCACATCTAAACTTATATCCATAATCTCATCCACCTTATTCGATTCATTTCCACAACCCAAGCACTTCACTTGACTCTGCAAGGCACCTCCAAAGATATCCTTAACCACGGTGTTGTCATTGCCAGCTTTACGAGACAACTTCTTGAGGCGGAGGCAGGTATTATGACATGCATCAATGACATAACGGAGGAACTCATGGGCATCCTCCTGCCTACCGCTTATAAAATGGTCAGCGAATATTCTCAAACTATTATTTATCTTAGCAGGGGTGTCTATTGTTAGCTCAGAGCTCAAAGAACGTGTAATTCGCTTCTCAATTATGCAAAACGGACAGTCGCGCTTTTTACTTCCCTCCAAAGCAATATCACCTGATTAAACAATCAAACCAACACATGAAACGAACATAAGAAACTCAATAAAACATGTAAAATAAAACAAAGAAAATAGCAGAGGGATATGATACTGACAGTTAATGGAATGAAGATGATTGAGGCAGAAATTGGCAAGAGGAGGAGTGTAAGTAAGGCACTGGAGAACACTATTAAGATAACAAGTATTGCCTTGATTTCTTAACCCTAATGGAAAACCAGTAAATCGTTTTTGATTGAGTAGAGTGGTTTGCCAATTCATCTGCAGTTTAAAGGCCATGAAAGACCACTACTTCCCTCCTCCTCCACCACTCCACCGCCAGAGAAGCGTTCGACGACGCGCACAAGAAGAGCGATCGCATCGCTCAATACCGAGGGAGGAGAGTGCGTATGAGTTTCAATTGCATATGAATCGAATTGGATTTGTAAAGAGATAGAAATTTCGAGTGATAGGGTCGGGCAGGAAGAAGAAGACGACGACGGCGGCGGAGCGATTCGTCGGAAAGGAAAGGGAGTTTATTTGCGGTTTGTTTGTCGTTTTCTCTTCGCTGCCCGGCCAGAGAAGTTTATGCGGCTGCTCAATTTATTTAATTAATACAAATTGGTTTTACTACCAAAAAGATTTTTTATTTAAATGATAATTAAAATATTATTTTATTTTATTAATTAAATTTGGTCATGGTAACCTTATACTCATGTCATTTATTTATTTCTTCTAACCTATTCATGGAACCAACCCCCACTAGGAACCGAACTGGATTAACTCCTGTGTTTGGCAATTATATCCTCTATTCTTGTTAACCGAGCTAACCCATGATGGTTTAAAACTTAGTTGAATCATTTATATGAATAGTTTTCAGTAATTTGGATTTATTGGATTAGGTTTTGGAAAAACACCCAATTATATGGGTGGTATTTGATAAAAACTTTTAGGGAAGGGATTCAGTATAAAGTGGTAGTTTTCATATAAAATATAAAATCATCATAACCTTTGATTGATTTCAATCGGACGGTTTTAATACGCATTCAAATACCTACCAAAATAACAACAAAATGACAAATTCGTAAAGTTCCATAAAACAATTATATTGAAGATTGGGTTAACATATTATCTCCTTAAAATCCTCAAATTAATTACATCAGTTACGTTCTTCTTAAATCAAATTTTGATTCAATTCTATTTTGAATTTATAGTCGACATGTTTTCAAACGTAAACAGCAACATCGATCCATGTGGTGATGATTCGTGTAATTCATCGAGCTGTCATGCGGGCGCGGAGGGTTATTAGTCAAAATATCGAAATATATGGTTCAAGAACCATATATTACACTTTTTTGGACCATACATGTATCGAGCAAGTTACACACTGGTTAGCATCCAACTTGATATGGTTCGAAATATCGAACTATATGGTTCAAGAACCATATATTACATTTTTTGGACCATACATATATCGAGAAAGTTATACACTGATTAACATCCAACTTGATATGGTTCGGGTTCAAGCACCATATAACACAATTTTTTGGATCATACATATATAGAGTAAGATATACACTGGTTATCATCCAACATGAATTATTTTATTCCAAACATGTGTTTTGAATCATATAAAAATTTGGGAGTTAATCGTGAAACAAACTTGATATGGTTCAAATATTGAACTAGATGGTTCTTGAACCATATAGTATAGTTTTCTAGACCATATATAAATCGATTAAGTTAATTTTCGAAATTCGATATGGTTCAAGTATTTATATTGGATGGTTCTAGAACCATAGTTTGCTAATTGGTGGATCATACAGATATCGATCAAACTTGTTCTTTGTCCTCAATTCATGTATCTGATTGTCCTCGTCCCAATCTTCCGGTACAGTTTTCTGGACCGTATATAAATCGATTAAGTTAAATTTCGAGATTCGATATGGTTCAAGTATTTATATTGGATGTCAAGAACCATAGTTCGCTAATTGGTGGACCATACAAATATCGATCAAACTTGTTATTTGTCCTCAATTCACGTCTATAGACGCTCCACGTCTTGCTTGTCTACGTTCTGTAATTGAACCATAAAATAGACAATCAATCGACAGTTAATTGAACAACTACAAAATTGAAGATGATCGATTTACTTACCATAGAACTTCATGACTTCTCGCCGGATGCCAGCTGATGTTCTATAACAAAGATGTTGCACAATGTCAAACATAAATGGCAAAAATTCGTAAATTAACAGAAACCAAATATCAACATAAACACACAAAAACAGCAACAACAAAAAAACCAAATGTCAGAAAGACACTTACAAGTCCTGGAAAGACATGTGTGTGGCGTTTGACAGTGGCCGGCGCGGATAAGATGTCGGACGACTTTGAAATCGACGCAGAAAAACGAGAGCAGCAACGCGGATGTGTCTTACGTAGCTTCTTCATTAGATTTCGGAGGTTGTTTCAAGAATTTTCAAAACAACCTAATATGTGGAGTGAATTATGGGATTGGACTAACAAATCTATTTTTCTATTCCCAAATTACCCCTCGAAATTAATTATGAATTATTTTAATTCCATATTTGGTAACTTTTTTATTTGATTTGGTTTAAAATTTGGTCTGGCGATCTGATTATTTTAACGACTTATATTAGTGTATATTTTATACATTAAGGGACTTTATACCAGATCCCTTCACAACCTTTTAATATTTGTCTCTTTTCACTTATTTGTATCCCTTTATATGGAGATCCTAGTTAAGGTTTTGAATTCGAAATCAGCATATTGCTACAGGTATTACTTATTTATCAAGTCTTACTTATATTTGGGAAATTTCAGCTTTGGTTTTTAGGTAGATGTTCAGGTTAGGGGTGTAAACGAGCCGAGCCGGGCATCGACATGTTCAAGCTCGGCTCGTCTGATTTTCATTCTGCTCGAGCTCGACGAGCCTTAATAAATCTTGCTCGAGCTCGGCTCGATTAGTTTTTTGCCTACTCGAGCTCGGCTCGAGAGCTTGATCAATTATTTTTTTATTTTTTCTATTTTTTCTATTTTTTCTATTTTTTCTATTTTTTCTATTTTTTATTTTTTTATTTTTTTGATATATCATAAGCTTGTAAACGTGCTGCTCGAATTCATATAAACAAGCTACTCTATTAACTATTACCAACTACATGAATTCTCAATACATATAGGTTAGGTCAGCCGTTCTATTAATTCATAATCATATAAGTATGCGATTAATTTAATTGGAAAAATAAATTAGTACTAATCGAGTATCTAAACAAGCCCTAATCGAGCATATAATTGAGCCTTAATCGAGCAGGTAAACGAGCCGTTCACGAACATAAACGAGCCGAGCACCCCTCTACTCATGTTCGGCTTGTTTATTAATCGAGCTGAGAAACCATGCTCAAGCTCGGCTTGTTTATTATCGAGCCGAGCTTTGACCGAACTTGCTCGCGAGTAGCTCACGAACGCTCGGCTCGTTGACACCCCTAGATGTTCTATCATATAAACTGCATGAGAGATAAGAGATCAAATTAAATGATTAATAAGTGATTCGAATTTCTTGTTGTCGTAGTCATGGTATGATGTGATAATTAATTATAAAACTCTTGGTTTAATTTCAAGTAAATATATGAATATTTTGATTCAATCGAAGTTGAGTCACATGTATATATTTAATTTGGTAATCTGATTCTCTTGGAGTGGCGTTGAATACATGAATTTTACCTAAATGTACTCTTTTCTTTTATTTATTTTATCTAACTGAGTGCTACAAAGAAAAAGGTTTTAGCAAGACAATTCTTACTCTTAAAGAGTAGGTTACTGATGATCAATAAACATTAAAAAAATTGTCCATATTTGATAGGTTTTGAAGATGTATTACGAAAAATATGCGATATTAAGATGTATAAATCTCAACTTGAGGGGAGACTTATCACATTATACTTTTATATTATAGAGCAAATCAAAAAACTTAATTATTACTTATAAAAGGAAAAATTTCGAGGTACTCTTTTTTTCTCTTGATTTTATTCAATTTGATTTTTCCGAGACGTAGATCTTAACATGGTAGTTTCGTAAAAGATATTTATTTTATTGGTTAAATATTGGATATCTCCCAAACTCAAGTCATAGATGTATACAGTAAGATTTGAATCATCAACCTGTGAAATCATAAATCAAATGACTGACTGTTAAGTTGCTATTCCTTGAACAAAATAAAGAACACCGTCATTCATACGGGTCATCCAACGAAAAGCATTATATATAAAATATATATTCGTTGAATGATCTTTGGAATTTAAGACTTGTTATCCCTTTCTTGATTTGTCATTTCACATTCTCTAGTACATAAATACTGCTTATCTAATATGCAAATAGTGAGTTAAATGACAAATCATCTAACCTTCTTCTACTGTCTTGTCATTTTTCTTCACTTTCATCTCGTGTTATATTTTTCTTAAATTTTGAACAATACTACATTTTTTGGAACTCTCTTTTGAATGTCAAATTCACATATTGCTACATATATTTGTTATTATTTATGGATATGAAAATTCACACTATAGAATTTTGGGATAATTGCCGAGAACCACCTCTTATAGGCCGTAATTGCCGAAACCACCCATTATACATTTATTGCCGAAAACCACCCATTGTTCGTATCTTTTTTGCTGAATGACACATAATAATGTTTTCCGTTAAATTTGTGTTAAATCTCCGTTAGATGGCATTAATTAGGTTAATAAAATCCAATTTTCATTTAATTAATTAAACACAAATATAAACTTTAATATAAACTAACTTTAATCTCAATCGTCAGATTAATCAAATCAACAGTTGAAATTTCGTCCTTCCGTCTCACAAATACTTAATGTCCTCCTAGAACCTAACCCTTATTATCTATGCATGTATGTGAATTGTAAAAATGTCAAAGTCTATAGATCTTTATCAAATAACTTCTAAAAATGCTTCTTTTCCACGAATTCGATAATATAATGAAAAATGTACTACACAATGTTGAAGAGGAAAATGCAACTCTGTGAATTAATGAGTAGTATCGTCAATGACAAATGATAACCAGGTTAGTGAAATCAAAGAAACAATATAAATTAGAAATTTTGAAGTTGCACAATGCAATAACTTCATATTAATCACAAACAAAAAAAATAGTGGTAAAATATTGTGTCATTATAGAAGTTCTAATGCACCTTGCTTTTGAAAAAATGATAATGAATTAATAATAAGCTAAGTAGAAGTAGAAAATTGACAAAGCATTGAAGCATTGAGCAAGAGACCGATCCTTGTGATCCAGTGGCAATCATACGGTCGAGATTGACTGCAAGTGCTCATATGATGTTGCCACGTGTGCATGAATAGTAAATATGCAATTTGCAGATGTATGAGGACAAGTGTTTGGACGAGATCGATCGAATGAAAACTAATCTAACGACAGATCCAGGGGTCAGTGGCGGAGCCAACCAACTTTTTTGGCAAGGTCAAAAATTAAATCAAAAGCTCTAAATTAAATACTATACGGGTCAAATTATATAAATTAAAGAGTTATTAAGTAAATATATATACAATTTGGAAGGATGAGTACAAGCTTCATCAATGCTCATTTCATCTACTAACATGGCAAGAAGATAGAATCCATATTATGTGAATCTTGTCTAGCCAAGTTCAAGCTATAAAAGAGGTAATGTGATACTAGAAATTAGAAAACACACCTTCACTACAAACATTTAAGCTTTCGTCCATCTTCTTTCTATATTTCTTTACAATATTGTTTCCTAAGGTTCTTACCACATTCTCTTAATCTTAACTCTATTTTAAGCTGCATAAACCTTCCTATAAAGCATATTATATTAAGTTATCTTCCTTAGCATGAAATCATTATTGTTCGTTTAGTCAAAGGGTTAATTACAAAAAGGGATGCTGGACTATCACCCAATTTCATTTTAGGTTATGGACTATGCAAATTTTCAATTAAAAGTCCGAACTATCTCAATTTTCAATTAGAGGTCCGGACTATGACTTAATCTTATTTAATGTACCGGACTATCACAAATTTTAATTAAAGGATAAGATTATCTCAATTTTAATATTTAATTCAGGATTTTGAGATAAAATCAGTTTTTTTAAAATTATCTAATAAACACATTTAAAGTATTAAGAGAAAAATATATTTATTTTAGGGTTAATATTCAAAATTATATCCAAAACGGTATCCAAAATAGTAATCAATTTTTTTTTAATTGACAGATCTTTTTGATGGGTGGATTATATTAGTATTTTTTACAAAGATTTTTGTGCATATATTTGATTTATAAAATATATTAAAATAAAATATGATGTAGTAATTATAAAGATGTAAAAATGTATTTTTTGAAAATGAAAATGTGGCTTTATTTGTAACTGGCGATAAGACACGTCCCGCTTTATATAGAATAAAGATAATTACATAACTTATTAAATCAAAAGATTAATTAAATAAGTCATACGATACTATTAACTAATCTTCTTATATTTAAAACACAAGAAAGTGAATTGCCGTTTACTTTTGAGGCTACAATTCATCTCTCCAAAATATCCCTATTACATTTCATATTTTCATATATGATAATTTATTAGAAACTTCATATAAACTATACTATAAAAGTTAATAAAAATAACTATGTGCATATACGTGCACAAAACTACTAATTTTTAATATTAACCCTAAAGTAAATTGTGCATATTAAAATCTCTTGTATTTTTTGGATTCCATTTAATTATTAAATACATTTTGAATAATATTTTGAATACCATTTTAGATATTTTTTGGATATTAACCCTAAAATAAATACTTTTTTGTTAATACTTTAAATGTGTTTTAGATAATTTAAAATATTTTGAATTTTTTCATAGAAATCATGAATTAAAAATTAAAATTGAGATAATTCTTTCCTTTTATTGAAATTTGTTATTGTCCGGTACCATAAATGAAATTAAGCAATAATACGGACCTCTAATTGAAAATTGGAATAGTCTGATACCTTAAATGAAATTGAGTGATAGTTCAACACTCATTTTTGTAATTAACCCCAGTCAAAACTCTCTTCCCTTAAACATACTTTCTGAAATAATCCATCAATTTTGTAACAAAAGATAATATATTTGATAATTTTTCTTAAAATATATACAATTTGAATTTTTTTCGTACGCGAGGAATAATAAATATTTCTCAAATCTCAAGTGAAACACATCCATCCAATTCCTAACGCACAAACCAAAGCAAACACAAAGACAGGAAAAAAGAGAAGCTTCCGCCGATCCCTCTCCGGTTCCTTCCTCCTCTCTCACTCGCCTGCTTCCTCCCTCTGTTCCTCAACCCCACCGTCCTGTTTTTCTCCCACCTGTTTTCTTTTCCGAATATTGCAGTGGTAGCTTTTCTTATTCATTTCCCCTTTTTGCTCCTTTTTCTTTCTTGAACTCCTTTGCTTCTCAATTGCTCTTATCCCTGTTTTTCTATCAATTTGGCAGTTGGCTGTTCTTCAAATTTTCAGGTAAATGAGTTGCGTCAAAATTTTGTGGGTCATCTTATTCTTATGCCTCTGTGTAATTAGCTTATTTGTGTTTTTACCTCAGGCAATTTGATATATTTGTGTGCCGACACTGATCAAGGGTGTAATAGTTTTGATGGGGAATAAATTGGGTAGAAGGCGTCAGGTTGTGGATGACAAATATACCAGGCCTCAAGGGTTATACCAGCATAAGGATGTAGACCATAAAAAGCTTCGAAAGCTCATATTAGAATCCAAACTTGCTCCTTGTTATCCTGGAGATGATGACTGCGCTAATGACCTTGAGGAATGCCTCATTTGCTTTTTGGTTTGTTTCTTCTCTGAGTTACTCCTAGTTTTGTAATCGAGTTTCTTACTTGAAAGTAATGTTTCTGCATCATATCATTTGTTACAACTTTACAGTTGTCTGTGACAATTGACAATTTGCACTCCAAATATCATGTTCAAGATTAAATAAGTCAAATTTGAGATTGTTTTGTGAAGCCCCAAACATTGATTAGACGAGTCCACAACAATTCAGGTTTCTGTTAAACATAGATGAAATTGTTTGTAATGTCCATGTTTGGTCTTTGCTAGCCTTTTTTTACTTAGATAATGGAGGACATTGCTTGAAGCTGCTGTACTGTTGAACTTTGTGTACCTTCGTTCTTCATTTACATGGGCTCCAACTCAAAAAATATTAACTTTTTTGTCTTCTTTACTGTTTGTTCCAGCATTATCCGAGTCTCAACCGATCGAGATGTTGTATGAAGAGCATTTGTACAGGTAACGATCAACTCCATGCTGCTGTTAGTGTGTTGAAAAATCAATCTTATGCAGCAATATTAATTCCATCTTATGCAGCAATATTAATTCCATCTTCTACAGAATGTTTTTTGCAGATGAAAACACCCAACTCGACACATCCTACGCAGTATCCTTTTCATACATACCAATGCCTGTTTGAAAAATGATTTACTTCACATTTTTTGTTAAGCATCTCTTTTTTAAGATTCAATATTTTGAAAAGCGATTTACAAATAACTATATTTTAACTGGATGCGAATTTAATTTCAAATTATTCGCTAGCTTCCTTGTTCCTTCAAAGGAACAAATGAGGACCATAAATCCTCCTCCACCTCCTTTTATGGGAAAATTCTTAGGAGATAAGACTCCAGAGAATTATCAGAAAGATAAATTTCAAATTGAATACTTCGAAAGAGGTAGGAAATCATGAAATTTAATCTATTTAGATGCTTTCTTAAACCTAAGGTTTTAGAAACACGAGAAGAAGAATTTGAAACTCTTCTAGTAAACGAATTTCAGTTACCTCCACAGGTTCCTGTCATTCCACAAAGACAAGCACTACTAGAAAAACATGCTAGAAGTGAAAGTCTTGATAGAATTGAGAAATTGTTATGTCTACCAGATGATGAACTCATCATGGCATATGACAATATTCAGATTTCTGAATACTCTGATAAAGAGGAAAAGTCAGAAACTGAAGAAGAGGATGAAAATCCACAAAGAGTGAATATGGATACTGTAACTCCTAAGGACGAACAGTCATACTCACAAGGTGAATCTTCATATCAAGGAGAGCGTCGGAAACGATCAAGACCTGAATATGATTCATCTAGAAACTACAGTGGACCAAAAATCCCGGGAGATACTAGAATACCTAACGAATATCAATTCGTAGGGGTACAAGATAAGAAAGATCTAACCATGTTTAGATTGCGTTCACAATCAAGATAAGATAATAGACGAATGGAATAACACCATCGATCTTATTATTCAGACAAATGATTCCTTGTATACTAATCTTAGTAATACAAAGAATTTCATTTTACATAAATTATCGGGCAACGTTAAGTTTTGGTACGCCAACTTATCGCTTGATGATCAGAAACTTCTAGAAGAAGGATGCCAGAATGGATCCGATTATCTTCGAAAAGTTATAGACTCTATATACGCTCACTTCTGCGGATATGACGTATTAAGAAGAAGAGAGGAAGTAAATTTATTTGCTTTCGAACAGGCTAAATGACATTTAGATAACATGATCATTTGTGACATGTGCTATTTTCCAAATTTTAGCTGTGAGTACCAAAAGTACTTTTATAGACTTGATAAACAGACTCAAGAACATTATATTGAGGTATTTATCAATAAACTTCCACCTTTCATCTACCAAGATGTCAAGGAACAATGGAAGAAAAGAGATTTAGCAATACCTGGCACCCTTGGAGGAGTCATAAGAATTGTTAATAACATAATTTCAAAGGCTTGTACCGACAGGATACAACAAAAGTCATTGAAATTTAAGAATAGGATTTGTTGTGATCCTATACAGTTCGAAATCCCAGGCAGATATGGCTGTGGACAAGAACGAAAGCCTAAAGGCAAAAAGAAATATCCCATAAAGGATATCAAAGAAAGAAATATAAATTCTATAAAAGAAATTATAATTCTTATAAGAAATATCAAGATAAAAAATGATATTTCAAGAAGAAAAAACCTTTCTCTAAAAAGAAGGACAACTGTCCTACTAAGAAAGGAGCAGCATGTACATGTTGGCTCTGTAATGAAATTGGTCATTGCGCTAATGCCTGTCCTAATCAACAAAAAATCGTAAAGACAAGGTTAAGATGCTGGAATATGCTTATACATATAACTATACCAGTAGAATCAGACGTTTCAGAAGACGAATCCGTCTATGAACTAGAATACGATTTCGATCATGACCCAGGAGAAAATACTGAGTCAGACGACGAATCCGAATAGCACCTACATAAAAGTAGAGATGCGATTCAGTGGTTACTCTAAATACCACATAGCGGCATACATAGATACTGGTGCAAGTATTTGTGTTGCTCATCCAGATATTATCCCATCAGAATTTTGGGAGAAATCTGAGAAAGAACTAAAGGTACGAATAGCAAATGACTCAATAGTCTCTATTGACCAAGTTGCTAAAAACGTAACTTTAGGTATAAGTGGTGAAGAATTCTTTGTTCCTACTATATATCAGCAGAGAATAGGAATCGATCTAATCATTGGAAATAATTTCCTAAGATTATATCAACCATTTATACAAGAGTTGGATAAAATTAGTTTGACTAATTCCAATAAACAGAAGGTATTTATACCTATAATACCCGGATATGCTTGTGCACAACCATTTTTTACGGCGCAGTTTAAAAAGCGTAAACGTGGTGAGGGTGAAAAAGAGAAACAAAAAATCTCTTATAAACCCATAGAACAAATCTCAAAGATTTGTATTTCAGATGATGAAGAAATTTGTTATAACCAAAACATATTTCTAAATCAAATAGATAATCTTGAAAAGATTAAGTCAAAACTTAAGCAATTAAGTAGCGACAACCCTCTTGATCCAAAAATCAATAAGGGTAAAGGACAAGCTGAGATAAAACTCAGAGATCCTACTAAGAGAATACTTGTCCGACCTATGATTTATACACCGGTAGATCGACAGATATTCAAGGAACAAATAGCTGATACGATTACAGTACAAGCTGATACGTTCCAGTAAGAGTCCTCACTCATCACCAGCCTTCTTGGTTGAAAATGAAGCTGAGAGACGAAGAGGAAAGAAAAGAATGGTCATTAACTATAAGGCTCTCAACAAAGAGACTATAGATGATGGTTATTACTTACCTTCCAAAGAATCATTAATATCAATGATTAGAGATAAGCATTACTTTACAGGCCTTGATTGCAAATCAGGTTTTTGGCAAGTAAGACTTAAAGAGGAATCGAAAGCCTTAACAGCCTTCTCGTGTCCTCAGGGTCATTATGAATGGAATATAGTTCCATTTAGACTCAAGCAAGCCCCTGGTATTTTCCAGAGATATATGGATGAAACGTTCAAACAGTATAAAGACTTCTGTCTAATATACGTTGACGACATCCTTGTATTTAGTGTCTCTCTAGAAGAGCACTATCTACATGTTAATACCATACTAGATCAATGCGAAAAGACTGGTATTGTATTATCAGAGAAAAAGGCAAAACTTTGTCTTAATGAGATTAATTTTCTAGGCTTAGAAATAAGTCATGGAAACATTAAAATGCAGAATCA